>VNWY01000851.1:0-26501 GCA_009869845.1 Pseudachorutes palmiensis | reverse complement strand
TATAATAGGACTTAGTCCCATAAGGTCCCATGTTAATACACTTTTTTTACAGTACATCTTTCATTACAGTACACGTTTTTTGCATCCCCCAGAGATGTACTGTATCGAAAGTCCACTGTAATTTTCTTTCATGTTTTCTATTTTCTTCTTTTTCCTGAGAAAGGATCAGAGGAAGATCAAGCTGCAAACAACAACACGGTGAAGATAGGGTTGTAAAGAAAGGGGCAAAAAGGAAACAACATTTCACTTAAGGAATCAAGAGCGTGGGTCGTCCAATTGAATTTTCTCCTTTAATGTCGCGTCGTCGCTTCCTTTTTAGATGCGCTGACTTTGTTGGTCGCCATATACTTCAAGGATGGGAGTTGGGCTGGGCGTGAATAGCTGACAAGATCAAGGGAAGGGTGATGGAGATGATTGAAGTATTGCTGATTGGACAAGCTGAGTCGTTGAAGGCTTTCTCCAATTTAGATATAGTGTGGTGATGCCAAAGAAAACGATTGGTAATATGTTTATTCAGAGTGGTGACGGAAATGGACTTGAATAACAAAGGACGTTGCAGCTATATACACGAGACAAAATCACTTTCCCCGAAGTCGGGGAAAGTCTACTCGATCTTTTCAAGAAATTCCTCGTCCTGTTAGAACGCACTACGACGTGACTGTCGTCGTGTGTCTTCCATTTTGTGGATAGCCAGGAGATTGAAAAGGAAATCACCATCAAGTTCTCATCCGGGAATCAATTGAGTTGGGAATAGCTCAAAAATCTTCTAAAGAATTGAATTCCAAAAGCCACTAGAGCACGAGTAACCTGAGCTATCTTTCCTTACTCATCTCAACTGAATATTTTGTTTAAGGTCTTTTATCACACTTTTGAAATGCACTTGGCGATAAGAACGTGAGGGTAAAAGAACATTACGAGAACAATGCACAGTTAATAATTAAATGTTACATCATAAGGAAGCACCTGTGCTCCCAAACTTTCTTTATTTATGCAACTTTTTTTTTGTCTGTAATTTCTGTCAACAGAATTTTATTAAATTAAAATTCCATGTAGGGGAAATGATCGATCGAGCAACTTCTCTAATTTGTACTTATAGACAACATTACATTGGAAAACCTCGTGTGCTCCACTGCTCCTCGTTGGGAACGATGATGGAAGGCTTTCTTGCAAAAATAATATGTGCTTGTGACAATTTGTTTTTATAAAGGCCAAGTGTAGTATCAGAGTCCATGGGAATCGACAATGTTGACTCAAGGAGACACTGAGCCCATAATCTTTCCAAGTGCACCAAACCTTGATCTTGCCATTTGTCATAGGCTCTTGTACTAACAATGTTCGAAACTAACTTTAGGTCACGAATCAAGGTCGTTCTGTATTTATATTATGGCTTAAGTTATTTTATTAAGGAATTAACTCCACGAGGAATGTAAAACTCATGTTGTAGAAACAATTTTGTTCCTCTTGAATGTTACTTTGCATAAAGTTTTCATCATAATCAAAAGGAAGGTAATAAAGTCTAATACAACACGTTGAGATGATGCTCTTGTCCTTCAAAATAATGAAGAGCATCCGAAATGAAATAAATGAGAGTTTTTCGTGAAAGTTTCTTAGTGTAGAAGGACGTTTGCTTGACTTGAAGTCCTGGGCTTCGCTTCTTGGCTGGTGAGATTACATCCTTTTCACAACGCCATTTCGAAGGGTGCAGGAAAGAGAAAGTCCGCAGCCTGTTGCACATTTTCATTCACTTTCACTTTCAGAACGTGGACGTGAAGGAGAGCTGATGACGGAGCTTCTCGATAGAATACTAAACGCAGAAAGCCCTACATGGAATGGCGCGGGGAAGCTGGCAAAAGACCGTGATGATGTCCCTGATAATAAAAAGCCTTGGTGCTCTATCTCTACATACACTGTTCCCAGACTGAGTCACTCGCTAGAAAAGTACACAAAAGCCAACAATATAGAAGGCATTATATGCATGACACTCATTGGCTCAAGTCACCTCCATCTGTCACCTAAACCATTTGTCTTCATCCCAAATCCATGACACTTGTGTGCTACTCTTGGATTCAAGTGAAGTCTGCTGGATGCTTTTTTCAAACAATAATAAAAGTCATTCCTATGGGTCCAAAGTATATGGCTCAATTTCATGGTCACTACGTGGATTTTCATTAGAAGACAGTAATACGTCTCCAACTCTTTTTCAGTTTTTCCTTGTTTGTGGTTTTTATGGACGGAGCAGATACTGGCCTCCTGTCATCATCAGTGTGATTGGCAGGAGCAGCGCTGCTTCGGTGCTGCCCGAGAGACTCCAGACATGAGTATGGCTCGCTGGAAATTCACTTCCAACGCTTTCTCAAGAAGCGAGGGGAGCCTTCTGCTCTGAATCAGTCGGATTCAGCTGTTGCTGCCAGCAGGACGCAATTACCCGGAGAAAGTGGAGAAAGTGAAGTGAAAGTGAATTGCAAATGGAGCTATGAAAACATCCAGGAGACACATGGAGTGCAATGGCAGTGCTCTCAGCGTCTTCCCTTGAAAAGTTCAGTAAGCTCCTTTATAATATGTGTTTCTTTTTCTTTAAAGAAATATTATTCTTTTACCTCATTGTATGGCATATCATGAAATAAGAAGGAATTTGTCTGCGGTTTGCCTCTTTAGTCCTTCATTGGACTCGTGTTTAATTAAAAGTAATTGATGATTCATCAGTAATTACAGCTGAATTAAGCCTAATTTAAAGTGAGCTGTTGAATTATGAAGTGGGAATTAGATTAGTCAGCCGTGCCTGTTTTGGCACGTGGGGCGTTATTATACCCACTTTCGCCAACTGTTAATTTACTGATGCATACTGCTGAAATCCAGAGCAATAGGGCAATTCCTTTACATTCAGAGCTCAATTGTCGAGGGGAAAGGGTAATGATGTACACTGTCGAGTAACTTGCTTAAACAATTTCAGCTCCTAATGGATAATTAATGAAGCAAGAAATGAGACCCATTTACGCCAAATTAAATTAATTAAGTTGTCGACCCATCCAGGACGAGGAGTGTATTTCATTCCTCAGTCTACTTAATAATTCTCCTGGGGTGGAAATTTATTCGTATAAAAATGGTGAACATAATCCCAGGCTTTTTGCCTAATCTGAATTAAATGAAAGATTCTCTAATTTTATCAGTGTTGGCTATTTCAGCTCACACTGTGCTTTCCCTTTGAGTGAATTTTCGGGATTTGGAACCCTCAGAGGGTGGCTCGGACGTGGGCAGAGAGAGTGAGTAGGCTTGCGTCCTTAATCTAATAATAGGTGGGAATTAATTCAGGCAAGCGTTGCTGATGATAGCCTTAACAAAGATCGTGGGACATTCTGTTTGCACTTTCCCCGCATATGACAAACCCGTGACCCACGCTATCTGCTGTGGCGATTCGCTTGCGTAGGTAGACTTGGGTGTTAATGGAGGAAGCTTTTAAGAGCCCCATGACACTCGCACGCCTGGTTTAATTTCCTGATTGACGCATTCGGAATAAGGACGATTCAAATTACTAGCAGGAGAAAAGAGAAAGTTTTATGGATTTAGAATTAGCCTAGTTGTGGATCCTTACGTTATATATTTTACATCCGCCTAAAAGTAAAGTCATAAGATTTTGTGCAAAAGTGGAACAGAGCCGGGAGTTCCTTAATAAGAACAACACCTTCATGAATAACTTATACCCTCCTTTCACCTTATCGTAAAACCCAGTAAATGCACAGACTTTGGCAATCTGATAAAGTTGAATAGTAGGATTCCAGCATGAACTTTTATTAGCAAATGGACCGACCTGGTGGAAAAGTAAAATTTGGTTTAAGCTTGAGAAGAGAGAAAAAAAAGAATCAGATAAAACCGAAAAAGGTTCCGCGTGTGTACGGGTCGCTTTTAGAAAGTTCACGAGAGAAAGCTATTCTGTCACTTTTCAATTCCCTTGTTATAAAATTCCCAATTTGGTTACCAACTGGGAACTTCTCTCTCGTCTCCTTTTAGAATTTCAATCCTGGACATAAGGCAGCCTCTTCCCTTTCTTCATTTCATCTCTGTCAGTCTTAATTAGAATTGGATTTCGCATGAAGTCACTTTCTTATTTTCTTTCTAATTATCCTTAACCGTCCTTCTTAGAATAACATTTTCTTTGAAACCACTGCGGAAGGAGCCAAAATTGTTAGGAATCTAGACCTAACATAGACTGTATGATTTGATTTTATGAACATTCTTTTCCGTCCGTTTATTAACCCACCTGGATTCCTTGAAATGAATCTTCATGTCTGAAAGTAAGCATGTGATGGGCAGAGTGTGTATGAAGACCAATAAGTGGAAGTAGCTCAGACATATTTATATTAGCCCTTCAAGACACAAATTATACTTGATGAAATACTGTTTCCTTTCTCCTTCTCGGAAATAAGATGAGAAATTAGTGTGTGAATTCTAATACACAACCACGCCTTTCTCTGCTTGGATTCTTCGTATTTTAAGATGAAGAAGGAAAGCTTCTTTCACTTCCCGTCAATAACAATAAACAAAGACGGCGAAAGACGTAGACATGGAAAAAAGGAGCTAATGCAAAAATTGGGCTTGAGGAGATCTTCTTTGCAAAGTTTCCTTGTTCGTCTTTCTCCTTTGCGTCTTGGCAACTTTAGTTTTACGCCTTGACTTTAAAAAAGCCTACAAGGATTATTATTAACAAGGGGAACAGGGGTTTTACACGGTATCTCAAATAACCGTCAAGGCATAGTTAGGTCCTTTCTTTTCTCTTGGTATTGAAGAGGTCTTGAAAATGCATTCTTATTTTGTCTCATCTTCAAAGCTGCTATGCGTCGTTAGATCCTCGTCCCTATTGAAATCATTATTAGCCAAGTACAAAGAAAAGCAAAGCTTGGTTCTTGAAATGCCGAACTGTTATTGGATTTGTAGGGTTATGATGACAGAGCTCATTGAATCAATACGCCCTGTCTTTCGGGGATACGAAACGAAAGCTCCTCCTTGAGTTGTCGTCATTTTAAATGGTTAAATTGTTTGTCAAAGAATTGAGTCTTAGTGATTTTCCGTATAGGACACAATGGAGTTACTCAGGGGACGACGGAAACACATGAAAAGAAAGCTCTGCTTCCGAATATTTAAGTTACATAATATGATGACAGGACGCAAAAGACGGGGAAGAATGGAACAGACTCCGTTTGATCTGAAGCTTTCAACTGAAACAGACCAGATTTCAATTGTATAGTTTTCTTCATTTTTTTCCAGAAATTTGAACTTCCTTGTGGGGATGTTTCTAACGACGACGACGTCGGGAGAAGAAAACTCTAAAGGCGGTTACCATTCTTCATCCGTGACTTTTTCCTGTATTGAAAGATGAATCAAAGTTGGAACTCGTTGTGGAATATCTCCAGAATAATCTGGGCCAGCTCCCTTCCGCCACGGAAACAATTTGAATCTTCTTTTTGGATTTGGCGAGAGTAAAGGATCAAAAAGTCAACGGCCAAAGACAAATTCCAAAGGAGGAAGGAAAGGAGAATGAGGAGAAAGTGAAAGTCGCTTTCACCTCCAATCCTTCAAATGGAAGAATCCAAAAGTTGACAATTTTTATTATAAAGCACACATGAACTTCCGAGCGTGACAAAAGTTGTCGATCCAGCACCTCGTCTCCTATTGTATATTATTATTATTATTAATTATGACAACATGAGTTCCTTTACGTTTGACTGAAGGTCGCATTCCTCTGTTGCCATTGAACTGTTGAGTGCAAAGTTACACAAGGAAGTTGATTGCGTTCTGGGTCAATTGATTTCCTTCCATCACTAGGAATACATCATCAAATATCCAACAAGTTTCCAACTCCTGGATAACTCCAGCGACACCATAATTCCAAATCCAAGAATTACTTCGAAGGAAACGCTGAATCAATTGCTATTCATATTTATAGGCCACAATTGTTCTCAAGAAGAAATTCACAACTTTCTCCAGCAGCAAACAAAATTCATATGTCCTCTGATTTTGGTTTACGTGGTCCAAAAACGTCATGGGTGTGTCCTAATGATAGGCAACTGGCTCTGCGGGCAAAGTAAGCATTACTTTTAACTTTATTTCCAGGAAATGCGAATGGCCAAATTTAAAGTCACTTAAACTATATAACTCGCGCAGACACAACTTTCGGGTTGACAAAATAAAAAATTGCTTTTCTCTAGAGCTTTAAAAGGCATTCACCGTAAAATGCTTCTCTGATTCAGCACAAATACGTGCTCTTTATTTGTCACTTTTCGCTTACAACTTTTTATTCCAGAGAGAAAGTTGTTTTGGTTTCCTATGCTTATTACGCGGAATCACTGTTTAATTTAGGATCCTACGTTGCCTTTTGACGTCATAAACGTTATCGTCCTAATTCCAATTTATGCTTTTAGAACAGGATATTAGAAAAAAGGTTCTGCCTAAGTGCTCTCTTCTATTTCAATTTCATTTTGTATATTCACGTTTAGCGTCATAAGGCTTGTTGAGTAGCTAAATTACACAGCGATGAGCTGTGTATCGATTAGATTCAAGATATAAAGGTGCCTGCGGTTGGTTACATTTCAGAATTATTTGTCCCTGTACTTGGGAACGCATGGAAAAGGATTCCCGGAAACGGATCTTACGGCTAGAATTTGTGGAGCTACGTGCGCGTATGGATATTGAAGCTTCGGAATCCCCAGTGTGGGAACACGAGCTTTAATGCCAGATTAGAAGTTCAATTTATTTTCAAGAGGTCCGTAGTGCTAGACGACGAAAGTTGAGAGTTTTATTACATCCTGGCGGTCCGTGTCAATTTTGGTGTGACACGAGCAGGGCTGGGTCGGAAGTGATTTAAGTCACTTTGAGGTCCCGTCCGATTGATTTTTTGGTCTTTCATTTTTTCTAGGTTGAAGTCGGGTTGGTCAGTGAAAACAAATCAGTTCAACCAATATCCCAAGCCCCAGCCACTGACCGACAAAGAGCAACAAGCGATCGTCGCCGTGATCAAAAGAGCCGAGGAACTTGATTTGTATGAGCAGCATCGCGTAGGGTAAATAAATCAATCGTCCTTTTTTCGATGTTGATTCCATTCCCATCCTCTTCTTCCTCTGCTGATTTGTGGATCACACAATGAAATAACATGGACCAGACTATCTTGTTTTCCTTGTTTTGTCCAATGTAGTGTCAAGGGAGAAAAGCATTGGTGGGATAATCTTTCTTTTCAGAAGGAAAATGGATATGGCCTTTCATTATGAATCCATTTGCACTCCACACGCAACGAAAACTAAACTAATAAAACCATAAACTATGGGAGCTTGTTAGTGTATGAATGATTCAGGAGTTCATGTGAATTTGCAATGAAGGCGACCCAACGTCGCGTCACAAAGAGCAACAAGGGAAATTATAAATAGGAAATAAAAAAGGCTCATCCATCTCCATTTACAGTCTTCTGAACACTCTCAATGAATCTCAAAGGAATTCTCACTTTCTCTTCCAATCCAAGCATTTCTGTGGCACTCTCTGTGGTAAAAAAATAACTTTCACTTTATCACATGGTAGTAAGGACCTTGTGAGGTAAACAGAACCGGATTCTGCGGTTCTATTTTTGTAAGGATGATTATTAAAAGTGTTAGAATAGAAAAGTTATGAAATTAATTTTGTAATCTGATAGAAGGATTTAATTTGAAGCTAATATTAGAAAATGACTCCAAATTAAGGCCTATCAAAGGAAGAGGTTCTTAATGTCAATGCTATAAAGTTTCCAATGGTTAATTTCATCGAATCTAATTTGGGATTTTAATTACGTCTTTCTCTATGATTTCAAAATTGCACGCTATTTCAACGGCATTCAATAATTCAACCACACACGCTTGCATTTCAGACTAAATTTATTAGTAAAGGCCAAACTTTTACTTTTTTAACGCATCCTGTATCATTGGAAATCGTTTCCATTTCTGGTTAGAGTAGGATTGCAGAAAAAAAATGTTCTGAATTAGGAATTAATTTGGATAATAAGCTTTTTCCTTCGTCGCGTGCCAATTACGTAATTCCGAAATTGGCAGCTACGTCCTTAACTGGGTATTATTGTTATTATAGCCGCATAAGAGCATGTAGGAATGATTTTGAAGGTGCAGTACATCAGGTAAATGAGAAGGCACTACCCAGAAAGCCGTTTGAAAGAGAAAGTATTATGAACAATTCGCTCTTGGAACGGTAGAGAAAGGTGATGCTTTTAAGGTGTTGTGTGTGTGGTTAAGATAACAATTTGCGTCTAGCCACATGCCTTTGCTTCAATGGTTAAAGCAATTTTCCTTAAGTCTCCTTTTAAAGAGGTCTTGTGTGGTAATGGAGTCAACATTCCATTCTAAGGGAAAGAGGAAGTGATCGTATATTTTCTAACTTTCTCTTTTTACTTTCACTTCACAGGAAACTGGTTGACAGACTTGAAAGCCTACGGCGACTTGCCAGTGGAAATGGAGTCACGGAATGTATTCTTTGTGGAGATTCCTTTGGTCTTTCTGTATTTGGAAGAACGAGTTATCGATGTGCGGATTGTGAGAAAGTAAGTGCACACAATCTAACCGCGTAAGACTATCAAGGATTGTTTAAAATTTTACAGCAGCACTTTCTAGCTTCCACTCAGTCTAGAACAGAAGGAAATCCTTTATCCCTTCGCACCATTTTTCATCAAAGAAAGTAACTGTTGGAAGTAGTGGAAGTTGAGCTCTTCCTTGTTTTCGTCCACCGTTCCTCTGCGGGAATGGATGGATCAGGTTGCAACACAGTTATCATATTACTCGGCCTGAGTGTTATGCACTTGATCAAAATCAATACACTGTCCTCGTCAGTTAATCTTGTTGTTGGAGTGGGCCCTGAAATCTTTGGAAGCCGTTCAAACAACAGATCAGTTGTCGCACTAATCGGAAAATCAAACTGTAAACAGAAGTTGAGGCAGAGGAGTTAGTTCCGTTTTGGCCTTGTGATTCTGATGAAATAACAAAGTGTAAAGTCAATCATCGGTGTCAAAATCTGAGTATAATCTGATAACGTTAACACACAAAGACGCCATGACATGTTTCCGATTATGTCATCATGGGCTTTGGGATTTACTAAACGTGAACGTGACACTTCATCTAGGCAGATGACACGGCAAGATTTCTTTTGATCTTGTCGGTTGAGCTCTGTTTTGATTTTACGACATGCTTGAACGTATTTCGTCAAGTGCAGCACTTGGCTTAAATGCTTCTACTCCTCTGACCGTTAAATGGACTTTCCTTCTTACATCACCTTTATAACTCTGCTGTAAGTGTAATTGCAAAAGTCAAATAGCGTCTTTACGACTTCGAAGAAAGATGGATGATTCCTGAGAACTTCATTTTGTCAATGGCACTTTCTCCCAGAACCTGTTCCAGCACGAGTGTCTTCCAAACTTTCCAATTCCCCAGGAAAAGGAAATTGGAAAGCGCCACTCACTCGAGCAGGAAGGAAGCGGTGAAAAATAAATTCTAATTTTGGACCCGCGGTGTACATGGAAGAATGGGGAATTAGAAATCACTCTCTTAGGGCGGAATGTAGGTCGATTATAATTGGTTGTTGTAATTCCTTGGAATTTCATTGTCGAACGCAACAGTCATTGGCAGCATCTTTTTAATTTGATGTTTTGGTAAGCATAGACTTTCTCGGAGTCTCATTAGTTTTCATGCTTTCGGAGCAAACGCGTCTCGTTAATTAAAATTTGAAGCTCTGTGTTTGTTTGGGCATGTGTTTTTGATGGCCACTCCCTTGAGTCAGGGTGAAAGCTTATTGAGTCTCGTGGATTGGGGACAGGTGTGTGGATTGTGTGTGTCTTTTCCATTCGTATTATCTACATTTCAAGTTCGAAATTTGGAGTGATTTCAATGGATAGAGATTTTGGGAATTGTCGGATTTGATAGAAATTGGGTTCATTGGGTAGGGCAAACGCAGATGTAATGTAAGCCCTGAATCAGTGTGTGGAGAAAGTTATGTTGGAAGAGCGTAATGTGGTGAGGAGCAGGAGCTGAATTATTGAGGAAGGTGAAAACAGCTTGTTCCTCTAAAAGTCTCTATCATGGTTTCTTTCTGATCTGTACAGTCAGTCTGTCGGAAGTGTGTGGTTGACTTATCATCCACGTTGCCCCCACCAAGTACCGGAGTGAAGGACGGAATTCTCCATCTCTGCAAACTCTGTGCAGAGAATCGGGAATTCATCAAAAAGTCGGGAGCATGGTTTTACAAAGTAAGTTTGCCATTGTGCTCTAGCCAAACGTCCATTTGGGAGTCATACACACACACTCAACTAAATAAAATTTCTCCACCCCCAACTGACAGGGAGTGCCAACATACATTTTACCTGAAAAAAAGAATCTTTATGCAAATTGTTATGAAAATGTTCCACCGGCATCTGCAACAAGCTACCAAGAGAAACGCTACATTAGTCGCTACATTGCAGATTCTCAGGTCTCTCAAACTTTGTCTTCCTCATCAAATAAGCGTTCCGGTGGTGTGTTCTGGTCCAAGAGCCTCTCTCAGCGCTCAGCCTCGGAAGCTGACGGAGACAGTTCTTCTGGAGACGAAGCTACAAATCATGTTGACCGGAAAGACAACTTCCGGCTCCGCCTCAACACTACCACAAGCACTACTGGTCCTAAATCTGGAAGCCCTGGAGCTGACACCTTACTCGAACGAGACGAAAAGAGTTTGTATCAAATCTCGGATCCAACGTCGACAGAAGGAAGTTCCGGTGTCTTTCACAGATCCTTTGAAAGATTCGATGTTTCCGAATCAGCAATCCTTATTGACAATAATCCGAGGTACTCTGGCTCTTCTTCGTCAGCATCCGACGGTCATCACTCGTCCACAACGACCACCTCCTCCAATCAACATCACCTCCTTCCCTTGCCATTTTCAGCATCAACAGACCTAGGGCTCGGGGTACTTGAACTTTCTTTGTTATTTGATGACTCCCAGCAAGCACTTCATTGCTCCGTCCACCGAGCAAAGGTAAACAAAAATGGGGCGCTATGGTCTATATTTCAACAGTCGACAATTTAATTTACTTTCCCTTCCTGTTTGAAATTCTATTTCCTCTGTTTTCCTTCTATGTGCTCTTCCGCTTGGAATTAATGCATTGTCCATTTAATTCCGGGTTTTTATTTTTTTTACAAGTTTTAATGTCCCAACTTTACCAATTACTCTGCGAAATATCCTGCGAATTGGTTCAAGCCATTCTAAAGTTAATGGAGCAGAATGACATTTAACGTGTGTTTCGTCGCTTTTAATGCGACGATGAATTCACCATGTACACTACATTTTTCTGCCAAAAGGAAAATAAAAGCAGAGCTTTGTGATGCAGCGTAAAAAGGCGGCGGAGAAAGAATGCCAAAGCCGCCAAAGAGATGTGCTTTGTGATGGGATCTTAATTTATTTTTTATGCTTTTCAGGACATTACGCCTACGGATATCAACGGTCTTACGGATCCATTCGTTGTGCTCAAATTGATACCCACTCGATACGAAGTAAGGATCACTGTGAAATTTTATTCCATAGACCTGGGCAGACCAATAACTAATCGTGTCAAAGGGGAGCTTGGGGATTAAGGAAAGTGACTCATTTTAAGTGAGCCCATTCAATGCAAAACCCTGAGAGAAAAGGCTTTCTCTTCCGACCAGGACTTTCTCCAGGATTTATCTCAGAATCGCATTCAAATCACGCAGATCCCCTTTCGACTTTGGTCATACACTCCCGTAGCCGTATAAAGTTTTTACTTCCTTCTCGATTCTGTTTGAACAAGAAATACGCCTTTTCTTAAGCAACGGAAAATGCATACCAGCGTCAAGGTTCCGAAGGACTACAAATCCCACTTATATTTCAATTTTCCCATGGTGCATATTCTCCGGTTCGATACTCGTCTCACTGAAAAACATCATCGCCTCTACCATGCTTCTTCTCGTCTCCAAATTCCTTCCAGCGGTATTAGGTTTAAGGTCCTTTTCTCCCCGCTATAGGAAGAAGCATTTGAAAAGTATCATTCGTTACGACTTCCTCGAAATGTCGCCATAAGGAAGGGACGAATGTTCCAAATTAAACTTACAGGGAAAGGAAAATGATGGCGAAATCTCATATGGGCTCTCGACCGCAAAATAGTAAACAATTGGGAGCCAAATTTCTCCATGGTTTTCTCCAGGCTTCACTATGTAATCCTCAGGACTCAAATGGGATCACACGAAATATCCATTTCACTTCATTTTTTATTCGAGGCACTCTGTTTTGACATTAGTTTGAACCAAACTACTATCTCAGGTAGACTATAAAAACGTTAAAAAGTAAACTTAAAAGCGACAACATGCGAATCCCTGAGCTGACGTTGGAATTAGAACAGCGGATCCTACTTTTGTAACAGCAGGAAGGATCATTTTAATTCCTCTTGAATTGTTAATAATTCCTTGTGCAAATACGAAAAAGCTAAAATGAACTTTCTCCATTGCCTGATTGAAGAGAGGGAAAGTAATCCTGAAAGCAAAGAGAGAATGCGATTTCCACTTGTTCAAAAAAAAAGAGAATAGGAACAAGCAAATATGGACATGTAATAAAACAATGTAATAAAATTAGTATGAAAAAGTAATAATTATATTTTATTAACCTTCTTCATTTCATAACAAAGGAAAGTTTCCATTACACAAAATTCTGTATGTCATTCGATGCAGTTCTTGGTACAAACTTAAATTCAATCGCACGTTAATCCTCAGCGAAGCTATTGACCGTCCCCATGAAGCTGATTTGATGGCCTGTCCTAGTTTCTATAAAGCCAAGTAGTCTGTTCTTAATACTTGTCAAATTATGATTCTTTTTCAGGGAACTCATCTCCGGACAAAGACGGTTCACAAGACTCTTCAGCCTGTATTCAACGAGACTTTGACATTTTACGGCGTGACACAAAACGACATGGCACGCCAGTCCTTGGAAATTAATGTCCTAGGTGAGTAAAAAATTCAACGAGCACTTTTGCGTTTGGAGTTACAACCGGAACAAAGCCGAAAGAAAGCTTCAAAATAATTGTCTCCTTCCAGTTTATACTTTTTAATTAATTATTGTGTTTATATAATTTCAGACGAAGATCGTTTTGGTCGAGACTGCTTGGGATCGACGCAAGTTCCACTTCATCGAATACGAACGCAACAGACGAGGTTTTTCTCTTTACGGCTCGAACGGCCTCAGAATGTGAGCCTCTTCCTTTCTCTTGGATTCTAACTTTCACCCGGTTCTCTTCGTCTTGAGTCAATAATGGGTGCTACACATAGAGCATTTATTAGCCAAATTATATGCTTGCCTCCTTCCTCGGGATTTTCTCATGAATTCCGATGAGCTCTTAACCCCAATCTGTTCGAGTCTGTTGGTAATTAATATCCTCACTTTAACTAGGCCGAAGATGCGGAATGGGGCCGAGGACGACTTATGCTGTCACTCTGCTTTGTCACGGACAAGAGTCTTTTGACTGTAGGAGTTGTCAGGGCAAGTGATTTACCCGCATTGGACCACAACGGGACGTCCGATCCATTTGTGAAAGTGTAAGTTGTTTCTTTTCCCATCACTTAACCCAAAGCCTCATCACAGGTGGCAATTTTCTCGCGAGTCCAACTTTCCACATCGGGACATGAAAGCAGATCCTTGGTCCATTTCTAGGGCCACGGGGATCCTGGAATTGATGAGTTAGTCACTGCTGCGTCAATTCAGTCGTAATTTTCACTTGTCCCTCCTCCCTCTTGTGAAAAAGCTGACTTTCACTCATCCTCGTGCCGAGAGAATTTTTGTTATATTTATATCCTTGTCCCCCCTGACCCTATATAGCTTCTGTTTCGCTATAAATAATAACATCAATTCAATGTGAATAATTTCACAATAATAATTGAACATCATGTGCACGTTTTCAGAAGGCTGGTGCATGACATGAATGCTGGAAGCCTCAGTTCCAACTCCTTGCCAGCGACGCGGAAGTTCAAGACGAGTGTAAAATGGAAGACTTTGAATCCTGAATTCAAAGAGGAGTTCAGCTTTAAGGTTTCACTTGTTGATCTGCCACGACTTGCCCTTGCCATTTCTGTATGGGACAAGGATCTCGGGAAGAACAATGACTACATCGGTGAGTAAAGCGGGCCTGAGATTATGGTCTACGATGAGTAAGTCCTCCATGTTCACTAATAACTTTCCCTCTTGTACTTCCAAGGTGGACTATTCCTGAGCTCCAGTTCAAAGGGAGAGAGGCTCAAGCATTGGACTGACATGATCAAGACACATAATACGAAGCATCTCAAGTGGCACACGCTCAGCCCCTCTGTGCTTCCTCATTGAAAAGAAAATATCCTTTCTCCGTCGTCGTAAAACTACAAAACTTTGCATACTCGAGGAAATGGATGGACGACGGAGAAATCCATCAAGAAGAGAAAGTTGGAACTTTTGTTTTCCAAAGAAACGGGTCGTAGGTTTGGAACAAGACAATGAAATTAATACCAGTGGCGATGATGGTGGTGGGGAAACAACGTCAAGTCTATTCTTTTATGTAAAAATTCTAACTAAACTTCGTGGGACATCAGAGATAAAACTTTCTCAAAAATCATACACTACTATAAATGTAAATTATAAACCATCAAATTGAAGCTATATGAACAGTTAATAAAAATTAGTCTCGTTGTTCGAAAAATTATCTTTGCATACCAAAAATCAAGTCAAAAACAATTATTACTAAATATAGCAGTTTTTAGCAGAGATTTAGTGGCTGTAAGGAAGCAGGATTGAGATTTTTTTCAGAGATTTTTGACAAGTAGCGGAGAAAGGTGGAGAAACCCTTTTTGAGAGGCCAATTTAGGCGACAATGGACTTCAGTTCATTGGTGACCTTTGACACTTATTGCCCCTCTGACATATTGTCAGTGTCCACAATTAATTGTTACCCAAATTGACCCCACTTGACCCCTGTTTTCTACGTGGCTTTTCTCCTCTCCGAATTCGGTTCTGGCGGGAGATTTGAAACCTTTCCTGGTGACTTGTCAGTTTTTGGCCGTTACTAATTCCCCTTCCTTCCTCCGGCTGACATCGTGACATCCCCTCGTGACATGTCACAGTGTCACTTCTAATCACTGAAACACCCTCCGTTGTCATCAATTCACCGTGTCCATTGACCCTGCTGACCTCCATCTAACCATACCACCTTGGCTCAACTCAATAATAATACTCCCACACACAAGCACGCAGACGAGGAGGACTAAGTTCTTACAACTTACGGTAAGGTAGTCAAACGAGTTTTTTGTTGATTTACGTGGCTCTATCAGTGTTATACCTGTGTCATAGGGTATAGGAAGATCACCTCATTGACAAGATGCCAAAGAAATCCAAGAAAAACTCCAAATCGAATGAGTTGGAAGAGCTCAAGTGGGAACTTCGTAAGCGTGGTGTGAGGCCTACCGGATCAGTCCAGAATATGGTTAGTAGTGTCTAGTGGACTTGTTAATTAGACTGTGCTAGTTCACCTTAAAGTAGGAATTAGGAAATCAAGGAGTACGAACGGTCACACGCCCGGTAGGTGGTTATCTATTATCTTTCTTATAGCATTCTATCTAGACATTTCTTTGGCTCTTCTTCTGCTTCCGGTGGTCATGATGATGATCTATGATGTCCTCGTCATGAGTGTCATACTTGTGACACACGTGTTGCATGACTACAGTTTTGTAGTGGCTCTAATCTAGACATTTAATTAATAGTGTATATGTAAGAGTGTCAAGTGTGGTTTCTCTATATTACTAACTCAGAAAGACTCACGTAGACTTTTGGAATGGTTCAATTGCTCTATATTATCAGTTTTATCCTCTCCTGACCATGACCACGATGTGACATGAAATGTAACGTGTTTGAAATTGACTTGAATGAGTTCCTTCTTTGTAGCTGTACTGATAGTATATAGTAGTGCTGACGTTGACCCCTGGTCGAGGTTTTATCAGGAAGTACATAGAAAATCCTCACATCATCAGGACCTCTCAGAAGCCACACTTTCGAGCTTGATAACTTTAAGTAAATCATTAATTATATCACCCATCATGCCTCGGATTCTTATGCTACAATTTCTAATGTTGATTTTTTAACTGCTGGTTCTCAGCTGCTACTGGGGAGGGTTCAATAATTGTGTCTTCCAACTCACCAAGATCAGTTCGTAGTTACGCTTTCATTCGACGCATAAGGTTGCAATTAATATATCAAATGCTTCCCTTTGGTCTTAAATTCAAAGGCTAGCACTCGGACGGACTTTTACATTCATTTCCTGTCATTTATTCCTCCCATCATTAATGCACATAATACTAAATCTAGATCCTGAAGATACAGTTATCTCAGTATGTCAAGTTAATATTTGAGCGTAACTAAAAATTCAATGAAATAAGGCTTAGCTCGCAATTAATTCGCATGTTTGGCTAGTTTAGCTAACACTGCCATTGGTAAGAGAGAGAGTTGCATTATAATTTTATTACTACGCACATTGAAACTATCTAATGGGATATAAGCTTTCGGGATTTATTACACTGGGTTTAGCATTTTAGTCAGTTGTGGTTTATTTCATTTTGTAGGTGAAAAGACTAGAGGACATGGAACGGGAAGAAGCAGAAAACAAAGCAAGAGTGGCCGCTGCGAAATCGAAAAATATCAACAGTCGACGAAACTCAAATGGAAAGGGTCCTGAAGGCCGACAGGGGCGGAAAACGCAAGTCCAGGAAGAAAGGGCCAAGCTTGTGCTATGGAGGCAGCCGCTCCGTACCTTAGCCTATTTCGTTTGTGAAGTTCCATGTTCCCTTCGAGATGCTAAAGACAGGTGAGACGATTCAATTTCTAACAACAAAATTGAACAACATGAAAATGTAATGGGAAACTCTGTTATTTTTTTTTAGATTCGTTACCTCATTGTATGATCCAAAGAAAAGGAGTATTCCTATGTCCCGTCGATTCTTGATTCTTCTTCTTTTCTGCGCCATGTTTTATGGATTATATTTCTATTTATTCAAACATGATGATTCGTCCACAACGGTGAGGCTACGGGCTGAAAGTTTCGTGAAAGCTTTTGTGATAACAATTCCTATATTATTTTTTTCAGTTGAAAGGAGAGATTTCATGGTTTTCATATTGGATCTTCTTGGGTATTTTGTCATCTGTTGGCCTTGGTACTGGACTTCATACTTTTCTCCTATACCTGGGTCCCTTCATTGCTAAAGTTACCGTCGCTGCTCAGGAGTGTGAAACTGTTCAGTTCCCAAAACCTCCTTATCCTGACCAGTAAGTTGTCCACTATAATTTTGGAATAAAGCCCTACACGGCTATTAATTTATCCAATTTTCCAGAGTGGTGTGTCCAGATGTGACTGAAGCAACTGCCATTACCATTTGGGATATTATGGGGAAAATCAGATGGGAATCATTAATGTGGGGATTCGGAACGGCATTGGGAGAACTACCGCCTTACTTTATGGCACGTGCGGCTCGGATATCAGGAATGGTCACAGAGGATGAGGAACTGGAAGAGTTTGCAGACCTTCTTCAAAGGAAGAAGAAAGCAGACCCGTCCACTTTGGTAAATGAATGGAACTAAACATTCAATTGGGTTTATAACCTACTCTTTTATATCCCAGAGCTTGCTTGAGCGTTCCAAATTATGGATGGAAGACATTGTGGAGAAGGTCGGGTTTTGGGGGATTCTGGCATGCGCCTCAATTCCAAACCCTCTCTTTGATCTCGCTGGAATTACTTGCGGACATTTTCTTGTTCCGTTTACTACTTTTTTCACTGCTACAGTGATCGGGAAAGCAATCGTAAAGACACATTTGCAAATGACTTTTGTCATTTTGGCCTTCAACGAGGAACTGCTCAATAGGTATAAAAGCTAGCTTCCGTAAATTCTTGTTTAAATTCATTCTTATGGTAACTCATCTGATTTTGAATTACAGTGCCGTCAGTCTCATCGGCATGATACCGAAAGTGGGACCACTAGTCAGTGAACCGTTCTTGAAGCTTATGGACCATCAAAAACACAGTTTGCACAGCACTGCAGGTTCAGATTCGGACTCGGTAATTTACCCACATAAAACTTATATGCATATAAACGTAAAAATAACTAAGGAGCTGAACATTCATTTCTGATTCTAGGAAGGCGGCCTGCTGGCATTCGCCCTGGAGAAAATTGTTCTGTGCATGGTTGTATACTTTATAATCTCAATTGTGAATTCAATGGCGCAGGGATATCACAAGCGAATGCAGAAAGATAAAAAGTCCAAATCTTGAACCATTCCAGAAATTATCAAGCTGCACTGGCAATACAAAACATACAATAAATATATTGATATATTGTTGTCGACAACTTATTTGTATCCCTTCACACAATCAATCGAGGCAATCTCCACTGGTCTGTTGGTTCAAATAAAAGTCGGTCATGTTAAATTCCTTGTCATGGTCCAATTAAGTAACGTTTTGTACAACAATCGAGTCGTTTTTTACTGACAAGGATTTTATAGAGTTTAGACTACAAACTGGGTGTAGCCAAGCGAGAATCACGGCTAAAATCCTTGCTTCGCTACGCTAACAACTGGCTGACTTGTAAATGTCCGAGTGCTCGAGCTCTGACAGGTTCTGACATGAGCTTTACGGCAGTTTTCTACAACTCATCGATACAAATGGTCGGCTTCAATATTTGCAGCTATCTCAGGCTCCCATTTGTCCCCGTTATTCAGCAATTTCTCTTTGTTGTAAAGTAACTCTTCGTGTGTCTCCGTCGAAAACTCAAAATTAGGACCCTGTGGAATAATGAAAAAGAACTTTACCATTTATTTATCCATTTGAACTTAAACCACACCCAAAATCTCCATTTACCTCAACAATGGCGTCAACGGGACAGGCCTCTTGACAAAACCCGCAATAAATACATTTCGTCATATCAATGTCATATCGAGTTGTTCTCCTACTGCCATCAGCTCTTTCTTCTGCTTCAATTGTAATTGCCTAAATACAAAGCTCCATTTTAATATTACATTCATCATACCATTCCTTATTAGAATTACATCAGATTACATTATAAATTAGGTTTACCTGTGCAGGGCAAATGGCTTCACATAATTTGCAAGCAATGCATCTCTCTTCACCTGAAGGGTATCTCCTTAGTGCATGTTCGCCTCTGAACCGAGGACTTAAAGGGCCCTTTTCAAATGGGTAGTTGATGGTAGCTGGTTCCTTGAACATGTGAGCAAGGGTTACTGCCGCGCCTGTAAACATTTAACACATGTTCCAATCATCAAGCCTTCAAATTAAACTTTCTGTTGTTTACCCCTAAAGAGCTCTGACCAGAACATTGTATTCACAGCCCGTTCTTCGATATCCTTCCATTTCATACTCAATTCTTCCGAGTTTACATATTTGTAGGCATCTCGTGTTTCGGTTGTGTGGAGCGAAGCCGTTATTAGTGGTGGTATCCTTTGGATTGTCCCGACCACTCGGGGAATTCGGACGCTCCAGAGTACTGTTTTGCTCAAAGCTCCTGCTGGAATTCCTACAGAAAAAGGATACAGGTGTTAGAAATCACTGGCAATCAAGAAATCAAAACAATCGATAAATTGTCTAATAAAATTAACATAATTATTGACGCTGATTAAGTACCGCTTATACTGTGAACTATTGGTTCTGACTTACCTCCGATCATTTTGGCTGAGCTATAGGATCGTAGCTCGACCACCCAGTTACACCACTGACGTAAATGCCTCGTTAATTGAAAAAAAATTGGTGTTTACATTTAATTAATTTTGTCTTATTTTGGTTTTGGTTTTACATTTTATTTTCCTCTGTTGAAATTCCCGGTCAGATAATTTTCCCCTAGTAGATGGCTCTCACCTCAGAAAAAATTTGAACCAACCACGCCATTTTTGTGCGAATTTCATCACTACAACTTTGATTTTATTTTGTGCAATAATTTGAAGATTTCTTGAAAAGATGGATTATTTTGTTGACAATTTAATTTTACTGCTTTCTGCAAGGGTTCTTGGAAGCGGCTGCCCTCCCTTTGATCCTCCGATACCTAATATAGAAGGGCTCAAGGGTTACATGAAAACAATTAAATTATTCACTGTAAGTTTTACTCTTTTTTGGCTGATTTCAATAGCGGTTTTATATGACCCAGGGATTCGCATTGGCTCAAGTCATCTAGGAACTCGTCACAACTCAATTGTGAAACATCTTTGTCCTGGAAAAATATTACAGTGGACTTTCGATTTTGTACACCCTTTTACAGTACAATTTCCGTTACAGGGCACTTTTTAGAGGTGTATAATAGGACTTAGTCCCATAAGGTTCCCATGTTAATACACTTTTTTTACAGTACATCTTTCATTACAGTACACGTTTTTTGCATCCCCCAGAGATGTACTGTATCGAAAGTCCACTGTAGTTTGAGAATTTTTCTTAATTAAGTGTCCCTTGCCTTAAAGTAGCCACTGCAGTCGTGTAGACTTATTCCAGTAAGTTCAAAGGCCAAACTCCCAGAAGAAGTTCCAAGAATTCCAATCAGATTGGCAACGAGTTCCAGTGCGTGGCTTACATTGTCTCCAACGTCCAAAGGAGCAGTCTCAGCTTTTGGTATCTAATAATTCATTCAAAGCCGTTTAGGTATTCAATTAATTATTTCTGCCCTTGGAGTTGCACCTTTGCCAATTGGAAGCTGGGGATAAAGTCCGGTGCATGAAATTCATCGACTATTGGAAGAACCCCAGATTGACTCATGCCGAAGATTGCCACCTAAAACAAATTCAGTTTTTGTGAAGAAGCTTTACTCCAAAACTACAAATAAGGGAAAAACCTTACCAAAAATACGAGAAATGTCAAAGGTCTCATGATGCTTGAGTGGTCTTGGATAAGAATGGAATGGCAGAGACGCACCAAGGTTTTAAATGACACTGATTTCAAACAGTGCGTTGGTTTTTATAGAATACTAGCGAAACTGGTTAAAGAATTGAGCCATGTGGCTTATTTTATTTTCCGGAAGTGGGCCTTCAGCGGATTGTCACATTCTGACCTTGAAGTCCTTACGGATAATTGAATTCCAGAAATATTTTAATCATGTCAATCCTTTCCTTGAAGAACTTTGCTAAATCATTGTTCCGTGTTAAAAGACAGATGCTAATTGCAAAAGAGTTTACAATTTTGTATGTATTTGTGCTTGTTGCTCCATAAGCTCAAAGGATAGAGTTGCGTTTTACATGTTCACAGGCAACCAAAGTAAATGACTTAGGAGTGGCCATTGTTGATATCAGAGCTGTAATTATACAATTAGTCGAGAAAGACGGGTTCTCGAAATCAAGTGTAGCAAATGGATTTCTCGTGTGTTCCTAGCATTGGTTATTATTAAAATCCTTCCTCCTGTAAAAACCCCAAACCCAATTCCTTTTTTCTAATATACAAGGGTACTGATTTTTCTAAGAAATATTTACCGATGCTTCAAGTGCCTACAGCATTCATAAAAAACCCAAAAGGTTGACTTTCACGTAAAAAACCGACACAATTGTCTTGATATTACAGTCAGGTCATTCAGCTTCTGAAAGAATGCACATTACACAAATCTGGACGGTGGTAGTCATCTTATTCATCAAATGGAATGACATTCAAGGAGCAACAGGTATTTTAAAGTAGACTGCGTTTAGTGGAATAATTTTTAATTTTTGTACAATTGATAGTTTCTCCTGGATGTGCTGTCCCGCAAACCCCATACAACGGAAATTATGAGGTTTCGGAGTGTAGCGGGACACTTGTGGATCCTTTTGATCCTCCATGTTGGAAAGATCCAAACCAAAAGTTTCCAGCTGGAAGGGTATGAAATGTTTTCTTTAAAGAACGCGCTTGAGTATAATTTTACACGCCGTCATTTCAATATTAGGTGGTACACTACTTCTGCCATTCGGGATACAAGTTGCGTGGAGAAAAACGGATCACGTGCTTGACATCAGGAAATTGGAGTGCACCGTTTCCTAAATGTTGCAGGAAGCGATCAGATAACGGGTCGGAAATAGCTGGTCAAGGCATTGCAGGGTCGACACTGGACGTGTTTGAAGAAGCGGCTGAGAAAAGAGTTGACCTCAGCACTCCTGACGATCAGATTTCTTGCATGCCGCTGGAGCGGACGAAAAGCGTTGACTTTGAATGCCGCACTCCAAACGGACAGTTGAATAACTGCGATGTACTGCCAATACCGCCCTACACCGTGGCTCATCTTAAATGTGCACAGTAAATACACATATGAATTTGTAGTGTGTGACTCCGCAGGCACCCGTCTAATTCCTTATTCATCTTATTCCAGATATTTCAAATCTACCAGCGATTTGGCCTATCGGTATAGAAAGTGTAAGCCGGATGGGACGTGGAGTACAGAAGGCTCAATTACATGCGTTCATGGTTAGACTTTTAATCGTTTAGCTTACATGCTTTCATCATTTTGATTCCGCACGTGTTTGTTCCTAGACTGCGGAAGGTCAGACAGTCCAAAGAAGCCACTCATTACAAACGGACAGCCATCAGATCGTGGACAATGGCCGTGGTAAACTCATGGCATTTCAATTTTTGTGACAGATCCTTAATTACCGGCTAATTCATTCAGGCATGCTGCAATTTACGCAACTACCAATTCTGGCACGGAGGCGTACATTTGTGGGGGAACACTGATTTCTCAATATACCCTTCTTACAGGTGAAAATTAGCAAGCCAAGCATTAATTTGTATAGCTTGTTTCATTTAATTAATTTATTTCTCCATACTTTAGCGGCCCATTGTGTCACCATTCCTGGAACGTCTGAGCTTCGCCAAAATTCCAAAGTCAGGATAGCCCTTGGGAAGCACTATCGTAGCCTAGACGTTCGAGAGTCATCTCCTATTCAAATTCGAACTCCGAAAACGATTTACATTCCTGATGGCTACAACCCGCTCAGCTTCGAAGCAGATCTCGCCATTATCGTGTTCTCATCACCAGTAGAGTTCAATTTTTATGTGCGTCCTGCCTGCATTCCAGAGAGCTTCAATTCACTAATCGAAGAGTACCAAATCCAAGAAGGAAACTTGGGAACCGTAATGTCATTCTTCAAAATCTCATAAGAAGTTAGGTTTTAATTCTGCTATCGGCAACGTAGGTTGTTGGCTTTGGATTAACTGAAACGGGATTACTGAGCGACACCTTGAAAATGGCTCAACTTCCTGTGGTCTCCTCGAGAACGTGCATTGACTCCTTCCAGTCTTTCTTCCAGCAGAATCGTCGATACACTAATTTCTGTGCAGGCTACAAGAATGGAACGAGTGTTTGCAATGGTAAATCATAACAATTCAGTTTCTAATTCCTGCCAAATTACGAACCGTAAATTAATTTCTAGGGGACTCCGGAGGTGGGATGGTTTTTCCAAGTGGATCTGGCGCTGACATGCGTTGGTACCTTCAAGGTGTTGTAAGGTAAATCACTAAAAAGCTAATTGATCAAAAACTTATTTTATGTGAGCTTTCAAGTAACTCGAATTTCTGGGGTTTAGCGTTGGCGTTCCGGATCCAGAAAATGCAAACAAGTGCAACTCTCATCAGTACTCTTTGTTCACAAGGGTAATCCTCAACGAACAAAATTCATTCGGTTATTAAAACGTTTTTGCTGGTTTCAGATTGGAAGATTTGCCGATTGGATAGTCAGGAAGTTAACTCCGGATGGATACTTGTGAAGAGCAACAGGCTCATGAAATACGCTTTTAAATTATTTTGGAAGGAAGGATAAAAGCATGGGGATTATTGTAATTATTGTAAAAATGATTAATGAAAGGACAATTTCCTGAATAAAACCATATGATGTCCAATTAAAATGGTTACATGGCAAGGAGAGCCTCCATTTGCAACCATTATATAGTTCCTTTTTGAGTGATTGTTAATCCATTCGATGATGATTGGTCACCACTTCTTGCCACTTGGCAAAGCATTGATTACGATTTATAGGTCGGAATGTAACCTGAGTTTAGGCACCCTTAGTTGAGACTACGGTTTCAGAAATCAACGCGTTCACAACTAAGTTTTTGTCAAGGAATCAGTCGGAATAAGGTAAGTTCGTAATTTAAGTTCCCTCTAAGGGTCTTCTTCATCCATCCGGAATTTGAATCTTTAACATCATCGTATCGCGTAGGGATAGTATAGAATAAGGCGATTAGTTTTCGCAATTGTTGCAATTCTGAATAGCGCCAGTAGACCTTTACCGTGAACGTGGTTTACAACATAGTCAGTAGAGGGAAATACATCACGAACCAAAGTATTCTTTTCCGAACATGCGACTCTACTTTCCAGTTGCCAAGTATTAGCTGTCTCTGTACAGTTAGCAGTAGCAGTTCCCATAACATGGGTGTAGGCCGTCATATCCTACTCGTAATAATGTAATTTTGAGTGTAAAGAATGTCAGCGTGCAAATCGATATTGTATTTTATTCTATAAAAAAACATTGTTGGATGTTATAGCCAATTTAATTTAAATTGACTGGAGGGATATGGCAAGGAGGCGTTTCAAGATGATCTTTATTGCAGTATGTGCCGTTCCGAATTTTTTGAACCGGCGTGCTTTGGTCCTCCAGGTTAAACAAGTTGATTGCACGTTTTCCACGAGTGTTATTCTTGGCCCCGTGATAGGTGAACCTGTCCAGCGGACCAAATGCCCAAACCAACCATACGCTCTCGTCCTGGATCAAACAAAATAAAAAATCTGCAGAACAATCCATATGTCGTCTATTTTTAGTTACTCTGATGAGTAGATCTTCATCGGAGTAGTCGCCTGTGTCGAATTGCCTGCTGAACTTCAGATCCGTGTGAGTTCCATTCTCTTTTGCATGGATAAGATTCCAGTTCTGTTCTTTGTCGTCTTCCGGTGCCCCCCAGTACACACATCCATGAACGTCCTACAGATGATTACTGCCGTTAGTTTTTGAGATTTACAGTTTTCGGTTACAAGGAATTCTTACCCGAATGTATGCAGTTCCATCTGGATTCACGCCTCCGACAACATCGTCTGACACTAAAACGTAGAGTAGCACGATTAATAATTTGGTCTGGGTTTAGTACGCTTGAATTAGAAACCAATTTAAGATGTTTGGACCACTCACGAAAATAGTCGGTAAACCCAAACGCGACCCAACCCGTTGTCTCAGCTGTCACTTGTACCGTAAGTTTTGACGCTACGAAATCAACCTCAAGACAGGCGTGATACGTAGAATTTAGCTCCAGTTTGACCTTGTAGTTTTCAGGAATCCTGTCCGAAACAATCGTGGAGACAGCGAACGTTGTCAGGAATGCCACTAACAGCACAAGTGCAACAGAATTGTGCATATTGAATTGAGTTTCGTAACTGCTACTGTCGTTTCTAATAAAAAGTTTCAACGCCACGGGCTGAACTATATAAAAGGACTATCCACACCACTAGTCTAACTGATGTCTGATGACACTCGTTCGGGTTCTGGCGACATTCGTCTGTGCAACGTCGCTTGGCTGCGGACTTTGATACAGGAAAAATGCCAGAAACGTTAACTGATTGAGGCATTTGACATTTCACTCATATAACATACTTCAACTTGCCCCCCGTGCCTGTGATTCCAGACTCCACTGATAAACGATATGATTTCAAGTGTTTCCTGGGAATTCCAAAGCGCAAAACGCATTCTTCCATATATTAGTTGCAATATTATGCACCATATGTGGAGTGTAATTCATTGAAAATGCATGTCATATTTATTAAAAGTTACAGCACGCATTACCAGTCTTCACGCTGTACGACTTGTAGGAAATCTAGCGCTGTAAAATTCGGCAGGAAACGATTCTGATGTAATATTTACTCAGAATTTCGGATTAATTACGTTGTTGAATCGAAACGGATTTGCTTATCAGCCATTTCGCGTCATTGGACTTGCATTTAAGTGGTGTACGTTGATCCAGCTCGTGGTATAAAACATTCAAGTGATAGTGTCATAGACGAGCTAAATTCATGTAGTTTTCGCCTATGGTCTTTATTCAATTCTGGGACACTGAAAAATGTATTCCTTCCTCTTTGGCGTTTTGATTCTTGTTACCACCGGTCAGGCTGCTTCTCTGAATTCGAGCAGAAACTTCAGAAGAGCCATTCCATTCAATGATCCCCGCTACGTTGCCGAGCTTGAAACTGATTTTACCAATGGACGAATTGTTATAAACGCTGAAGTAGCTACAAGAGGTTTCGTCGGATTTGGAATTTCTTCTTCAGGAACAATGTGGGGTACGTCACCAATACTAATAGTTACAATATACAATATGAATTAAAACTTTATCCACGGCGAACTAAGATGAAAATTGCAAAGAACTGGCGGGCCACTAACGCCTTTTGTCATAAGAAAATCTATCTTTCGTTTCCGCCCCTTTCTCCCGAGAGATGCCGCCTGTAAGACGAA
>VNWY01000850.1:0-26629 GCA_009869845.1 Pseudachorutes palmiensis | reverse complement strand
TTGGACAAATACGTTGCAGCTCTACCGGCATATCGATTGACTGCGAAACAGCCTGGGGGTGCATGCTCGAAGAACTATTCTCAAGAAATTATTTCTAGCTGACAAGATTGATGTAATCTTCGTTTTGTATGAATGTTGCGTTGTGTCATTGTGTTTGTTATTCAAACACTGGTTGGAATACAAAAGAGGAATAATTGGTTACGCAGAATCTTCAGATTAAGATATTTTATTAAAAGTTTGAAGAATTAATATTTCAAACTGTATTATTATAAGGTGTTTCGATTGGTTAATCGTGTGTACATCAAAACAAATAGGTATAACTTAGATTACATTACAATAAAGTATTCGTATTCGGCCGTTCGTTTCATCTTAGAATTTTGCATCAGAAATGCCGTAATTTGAAAACGACAAAAAAAAATCGTGAATCTCAATTGATAGCAAAGTACGTGGATCTCAATTGATCGCAAAGTACGTGGATCTCAATTAACCGCAAAGCACCGTCAATCCTAATTACGAAAACATGATGCATGACGCAAGTAGTCCCTATCAATTGAAAGCACTTGAATTCATTACGAAATAAGTTCCTTGATTTATAATTTGGTTATTGTGCAGCTGTTATACCGAACAGCTAGCTGTTCGTAGTCAATAAAGACCTTAAAATAAGACACGTCTCCTAAATTGCTCAGTAACGCTTCCATGCTCGCCTACTTCATAAACCGAACATGAACCGAAATAAACCGACCTTTGTATCATTGCAGAATACAAATTACGTAACATATCCTGAAGTGACAGCAACTGACCAATAGTCAATCTGAAGTATTTATTCTGCTTATCTAGAAAAACATTTGTACACTTGTCGGAAACTCTGTAATAGCGGTCACTCGGTCTATTGCATAATTGTCCAGAATTGGTTTTGAAGTTTCGAGTTACATTTGCTTAGTTGGGTGAAATATCCTGTGCCATCTTCTTTCTTATGTCCGCTAAGACAATTGCCTGAAGTAACTAGCTTGAGCTGAAACGAGCCGTCATTGGTTGGGTTTGGAACGGTCTGCCAATTTTGTTTTTTTGCCAGCGTGCAACCCCAGTGAGTTACTCCTTTCCCAATCCAGTCACCACCATACTCTGCTCCAACTGTGATACAGTTTCCGCTGCTTGGAAAAATGATTGCATCTCCGACTTCGTTATATTCTTCCCAAGCCTTCCTTGGAATTAAATTGGTTGAAGCTGAAGGAACACATGCTTTCCATCCCGAGAGACCACACACCGTCTTCTTTACTCAAGCACCGCGATTCTTCCACGTTTTTCAACATGTAAGTTTGAAGTGTTCTAGGTGCAATTTGGATGTCACTGCAAGACCTAAATGTCACACCGTGAGCTGTGTATGCAAAAGTTTAAGTTAGTTTCAGTTTATATAACTTCAAATGTACTGTTTAACGTACCTCCCCAGTAGGTATACTGAAGAACGCAATGATCACATGTCAATCCTTCGGGCAGCTTGACAATAGCTTTAGCCATAATGTTTTGATTAGGGCGGTTCCAAGTTGTAACATTGACTTGCCTTCCATCAAACCACAAAACAGTGAAATTCGGTGAGGATTTCTCTTCAACTATAGTCAATAAGTTCTCGTTGAAGCATTCTTGGGTTTCATTCTTGACGTCGTTGCAAAGGCGGAAGACATAGTGGCCACTGTGTGGATTTGGAATTGTTGAGTAAATATTGAATGTCTTTGTTCCCTCAAGCAAGACCGTCGAAATAATTCCAGTATATTTCTTTCCAAGATATTCGCTGTCTCGTGGCGTTGGATCGGTTAGCCTGTCCCCACAAACCCCACAGTTCAGAGCTTCGTCGTTCTTTTGTCTAACTCCAACGCCATCATTTGCTGTTCCGCAATTGTAATACTTGGAACGAGGATGAGGCCCATCCATTGCTCCGTGACTCAGGGCATTACCTACTACGGAGAGAACGAAAATGGCGACAATGCACTTCATGTTGTCTTACTTGGCTGCTTGACTATGAATATAAAGCTTTACATCAGCATTGCAATTAATTTATATTGTTGTAATTCACCAAAAATGGCAGCGTCAGAAGCCACGGGTATTTTTTATCTAAAGTGGCCGCAATATAAGTGCCAATGCTTACCACGGTTCAATTCCATATTTCCCAAGAACACTTATATTGGATAATCTCATTAATAGCTCCGAATTTATTTTTCACACGTATCCCACATTCCTGAAGTGATTTTAAGTTTAACGTTTTATTAAGTCTTGCTTCATGCTTTATTCGTATTTTGAAAGTAATAACCTTTCGCTCAAATTGGACTATTTGAATTATGTTCTATCAACTTCTAGTTTACGTTAATAGTGGGTTTAACTGTTACCGGAAACACTAATGGCTACCGGGTGGTATTATTAACATTTGAAATTCAATTTGGGATTACTTAAGTTGTAATTACTTTACACAGATATATTTTTAGTGATCAGCTATAAATTGGAAGATATGCGATACGTCGTATGCAATTTATTATTAAATACTCAAGAACCTGCTTAAAATAAATTAAAGTCACATTAAACAATCTTGAACAACAACACACAACACGAGGACACGAATATTTTACCTAAAATTAAACTTATTAAATATGTCAAAAATTGATTATGGCTTTTCGAAACGATGTTCGACATTTATAGTAAAATATGGTAATTCATCCGAGTTAGAAATGGAAACAGTGTTCTCCACATTCAAAAAATGCATAAAATAAGGGTTAAATGTGAGAGTTCGGGAAGGAATCCCATTTGTAGTAATTTAGTTTTTAAACCAAAGGATCAATTAAACAAGAAGACAATGGGAGCGATGGTGTGACGTCATATTTTATGTATCTATTTTCATTTCGGTAAGTTCGAAGACAATAGATCGTTTTAAAGCTTCCTTCCAAAGTAAAGATGCTCAACTCCAAAAAAGCGATTTAACTTTGAGAATTGAGACTTGAGTTACTTGTGAGACGTTGAAAATGAGGTGCAACCTTTTAATTTTCCCCCTCTGTTTCTTTTTCCCTTTTTCCTCTCCGTTTAAGCGATCGGTTAACTCAATCTGCAAGGATCGAAGGGCAGTTGACGCAGATCTGAAATGGGTTTGATCACAAATACGAATTAACATTTAAGTTACTTAAAATCCCTAACACGCTACTGATTGCTTGCAGATGAAAGCCATGCTAATAAATGGAATGGATTTTAAGCTTGGGAATAAATTACAATTGAACCAAGGACTGGGTGCTCCGGATGTAGGGACTGACACTAATTATGATTTGAAGTACAAAACCTGCTTTACGGAAACGTACAGAATTGCATTGCAGAATTGTAAACTTCCAGCAGACACGAGGTACAACAAAATTTCCGAACTTGTTGGTGGAATTACCACAGCCGGAACACCTCTTGAAACTATACTTAAAAGTAAGGGAGTATAGTTATTTAACTTAAATGCAAAACACTGTAAATTAAACCCTTGAAACTGTTTAGTTCGTGGTGACTTTTCTGCCACAAAGACTGACAATGCCACTTACGCGGTCTTCTACGGTTGTCTACTAGGCAACAGAGAATTCTGGATAGTCGGAGTTCCTACTGGGACAGAACTAAGTGAACAAATCCAAAAGGAGATTCTGGACCATGTGAAGAATGATCTAGGATTTGGCATAGGCAAGGAGGATCTCGCTAGTGAATCGGATCCCATAGGATTCCTTAAATTGAAAGGCGGGGATTGCGAGAAACCTGAAATATCTTGTGAGCCTGGCAGCTTGAATGCAGGCGCAGTTACAGGATTGGCTTCCGGTGTCGGCGGAGGAGGAGTGGGAGGGGTTAAAAATATTGCCGGTGGAGCAATTCCCAATGGAACTATCCCAAACGGAACTATTCCCAGCGGAGCTATTCCTAGTGGAGCTATTCCCACTGGAGCTATTTCCACTGGAGCTGTTTCCGGTGATGCTAAAAATTAGCACTAATTATAATGATATTCTACAACTAATCTTGAAACTACTGAAACTTAAACCAAATTAATTGGATGTAGCCTACAAAATACTGAATCTTGACGTAACATTTGATACTGGTTATCGTTATGACTTATGACCGTCGTAGTTGGCAGACCATTCCTGTTGCCCTACTTTTTGAACAGAGAAAAGCCCATAAACCCAGCAGCCCATCTGATGATCGTTGTCTTTTTGAACATGATTATGACAATCATTGGCCGATTTCATCAGCAGAATAAAGGGCCCTATATCCTTGAAACCATGAAGTTATGCTTATATGGTAAATAGTATGCACCATGTTTGATAAACCCAAATAATATATATATAAATATAATATATATAATACCCAAATTCAAACTAAACTCGAAGATCCTGTGAGGTTTTTAAACGTGTATTTTTACAATTTGGCATTCAGTGCATTCTTACTTTTTACAGGAATGCTGAATAAACTTAGTTCCCAACTGCCAATAGATTAGTCGAACCTCTGCCCACGGCACACCGTGGTTTTATTATTTAATTTTATATTTATTATATAATTTTATTATTTTAACCCATCCATATAATGATGTGTTGAAATCTGAAGTCTTAACCTAAAATTGGATTTGAAACTGAATCTACATCTTATCTAGGTTTGATCCAACGGTCAAACATAAGGCAATAAAACACATAAGTCGAATTTCTACAGTGCTTCATTTCAAACTCGAAGTCACTACACAACGAAACAAAAGAAAGTTAATTTGAAGGGTTTCTGTCACAGTGTTACTATTTTATTTGTAAACATGCAAAGCCCGAGTTAATATCGACAACAAGGCTCCTTATTCCAAGCACAGTCCAATTTCTTGTCACAATTTTTCTTCTGATCGTAGTCGTTGGAAGGTGTCCTCATTCCACTTGGGCAAGACCTGACATGTTCAACACACTCACACTCGTACGTTGCCCATAATCGGCCTACACTAAGTCTACATCTTTCGCCAAGGACAAGTCCGATCCCAGCTATGAGCAAAATGGCGCAAACAGCGATCTTCATGATTCACGCTTGTACCTACAATAAATAAAAGAGATTTAAAATGTAATTTGTTTGAAAGTAAATGTATAGCCAAGAACTGACCAAAACGGGTAGACTACGCTTTATTTTCACCACAATATATTTGGTAACTGCAGGAGCAAAAGCTGCTGGAATTTTGATGAGGCACATATACTTGCAAAAGTTTTAAATACCATCACAGATCCCTTTCAAACTGCACTAATTAAAAAAAAGAAGAATATGCTATTGTATTTGTCGTAATCCTTATCCAACCCCATTGCGGTGAACTAATTAAAACAACCTACATAATCCGTGAATTAATGAAAGCGATCTAAAATAATTAAATGAATCAGGTCAAACTCAAACTCAATTTTCCAGTAAGTCGCAATGAAATAGACGCTGGTCTGTCCTGGGGTATGGTATCTGTAAAGATCTTCTCACACAACCGTAACAAAAGTGTATGTAAACCGAATTTAATATTAATGTAAGTGTATAGGCAACGAATTTAAGGATTTGAATCACAAGTTTACTTACAAGAAGATATAAGTAGGTTATACCGACGAACCGACGACGTTATAAGACGAATATATGGGTACGCATGTGTCAGCCGCAATATTACACAGGAAGATCCTGATGACACATATGTTCTATCAATTCTGAACGAAATCACAATAAGTTAGCAAACACTCATGAGGGTATGCTTTCATTTTGGGCTTAAGATGACTACATCTGCGTTATTTTAGATTCTGTTGGGTGCAGAATTCAAATGCAAAACAGAAACAATGAGAAGACAAAGGTAAATATAGGCGCTGAAGTAACTGTTATTTTTATGTAACTTTATTTTATCCTCAGCACGCGCATTTTCGGTAAGTTGGAGGACTTGCTGGAGACAATAGATAGTTTGAATGTTACCGTGAAAAACAACCGACACGTGGCTAAAAATATAAAATGCCCAGTTTCAAAACAACGCTTTAAGAGTCCCTCTGAAAGGCTTAAGCATGAGACGCAACTTTTTAATATTCACGCTGCTCCTCTTCGTCTTTCACTTTGGTTTACCGTTCAAAAGATCAGCCACTTCAATCTGCAAGGATCGAAGGGCAGTTGACACAGATTTACAATGGGTTTGTTGGAAATTGCGGTATAAACCTAGATCTAATTGAAATTCTCACTACGTAACTGTTTTGCAGATGAAGTCCATGCTAATAAATGGAATGGATTACAAGTATGGGAGTAAATTGCAATTAAACCAAGGACTGGGTGCCCCCGATGAAGGGCCTGACACTATTGCTGACTTAAAATACAGAAGCTGTTTTACTGAAACGTTCAGAGTCGCATTTCAGCATTGCAAAATCCCAGCAGACACTAGGTACAACAAAGTTTCCGAAATGGTTGGTGGAGTTGCCGCTGGCGGAACTCCATTGGAAAGTATCGTTAAAAGTAAGGAAGATACTTACTTAATCAAAACCGAAGAAATAATTCAAACCCTTCAAAATGTTCAGTTCGTGGCGATTTCACTGTGACGAAGACCGACAATGTCACTTACGTCGTCTTCTACGGGTGTCTACTAGGCAACAGAGAATTCTGGACAGTCGGAGTTCCATCGGGGACAAAACTAAACGAAAAGACCCAGCAGGAGATATTGGCACACGCAAAGAGTGATCTGGGATTTGGAATAGGCAAGGAGGATCTTGCGAGTGAATCTGATCCGGTTGCATTCCTTAAATTAAAAGGTGGGGATTGCGCAAGGCCGGAGATTATCTTGTGAAGTTCCGAAGTTGGATTCAGTTACAGGATTGACTTCCGGTGTGAGAGGAGGAGGAGTGGGTGGGGTTAAAAATATTGCCGGTGGGGCTATCCCCGGTGGAGCTAAGCAAACTGAATCGGATATTATAAAAACAATTCTGAAGCTGCTTAACTTTTAATCTAAACTTAATTGTTAGATGAATCGAGTGACAAATCAAATATTCTTCAAGTAGAAGCTGTACTGGATTCAACGGTCTAACCTTTAATGCATTTCAAAAATAAATTCGAGTCTATTTACAAATTACGAAATAAAAATGGTTACAATCAAATTTCTATTGTGATTTCAGATTTCATCGCTCGCTAAAATTTGTGGTTATAAAAGTGTTATCCTTGCAGAAACCAAACGCGTGTAAAATATGATCAGACTGCATAATAATTATAGTGCTCCAACGCATGCGACAAGTTCAAAGTCTACCAATATAATTGTAATAACTCTATAATTTCTTGTGTAACATTGCCTCTTTCGAGTGAACAGACACTTTACTATCAAAAGATAGAATGGTAGTCATCGGCATCGATTTTAAATTGTTTCTACACGTCACTTCAATGCTTTCATTGTTCTCTTCAATTCATAAGATACTCCTGTGGGTAGTAATTCTAGATGGATATACAATTCCGGATATGGCATGGACTGACTTTAGTTTGACTTAAATTAAGCGATAGAAAAGTTAGGCAACGCTTAAATATAGGAAGTGATTACTACGAAACCATATAAATAAAATTCGCAAGAATAAAGTCCAAAATCCTTTTTGATCTTTTAATCTCAAGTGGCTTACGCACCCTAAGCCAAGCAGAGACAAATATTACACGTGACGCCATTTCCCAAGATAAAGTATCATTCATCCTTTCAACTGAATCAAATTAAATCACTGTTTTTGCAATTTTTCATAATTCTGCTTAATCCACTTTTCTCAGATTCAAATCAGCGTTATTGAAATGATTCTTTGAAATCTATGCCGATTTTTTGAATGCTTCAACCACTAAATTTGTGAGATTTGATAAGATAATAAAACATTGAATGAGTCCATGAAAAACATGGTTGATAAAATCATGAAAAATTCAAATATTCTACAGTGGGGAATACTTAGTTAATTGGGAAAAGTCTTGTAAAACTTTGTATTTTGAAATTACTTCCGGCTTCCTGTTTTTGCAATGAAGAATGCAGAAAATGGAGAAGAAGAGAACGGCAAATTCGGCGATGACGGCAGGTGGGTTATTTTAGTACTTTAATAGTGCGTTTGGGAAATTATTATGCCGGAATTTATTATTTGTGATTGTTGTTTCCAGTGATTTTCGGAATTGGGATTTGTTCAAAATAGTACCACCTCCATCGGAAGTCACTCCTGTGGAGGAACGAAGATGGTACCAGCTAACAATAAAATTTTTAAAGGTGTGCCAAGTCCATATCAACTTTACCTGAAAAATTTTCATTTTAAGTCTTAAACTCGAATTTTTAAATCTTTCTTCAGCTTTGCGCCTGCATCATAACGTTCATTATGGTTTTGGGAGGAGCCACCATTTCCAAACTTGGTTTGTTCTCCATGGTCTCTAGATTGAATCCGAAAACGATGGTGACAAACTGCAATTCTACTGGAGTTTCGAGTAAGCTCGCTTACAGGAATTCATTATATTTTCATGTCAACAGTTTAATTGCTTTTAATTAGACCTTCTTATTCCCGAAGAAGAAAGAATTTACTGGACATGGACCCTTTACATTTCTTTTGTGGTTCCGGAAATGTTCACTTTATTTCGGTCGCTGAGATTTTGCATATTCAAAAGGCCAAATCTGCCAAACTGGCTTGAATTTATGTTCCCTTTTGTTTTCGAGGTAATTAACTGCAAGTTTGAATTTGTAGATGTTTTTTACTTTTAGAAACTTGGCAGATGCTTCATACGTTTGGGTTGGGCCTATTTACTTTCTCTGTCCTTCCAACATTTGACGCAGTCAAAGGGGCCGTGTTATGCTCGACCGTTTGTTTTATACCCGCCATCTTGTGTAAAACTTATTATACGAATATCAAACGTGCTTACCCAGTAAATCTCATTTTTGTCAACCTTTTGTAGCTGTGTTCAGCCGGTTCCACGGTTCTGGATGGTCGGTTTACCGAGTTCTTAATATCACAGCAGTATTCTTCCAAGGCACCACCATTTTCATGTGGTTTGTATTTCCCGAAAAATCGGAGAAGAATGTCTGGGTTTTGCCAATTGCTGTCATTTTGATTTCTTTCGGATTCTGGCACAATTACGTTGATCAACATTCTGAGTTTGGTGAGTTAAATATTGTTTACTAACTTCTTTATAATATCCATTTATGCCGCAATTTACATTTGTTAATGATAGGCTTCGTAAGATTTCTTGCAAAGTACAAGCCTGATTTACTGGACTCTGGATATTTCATATACAGCATTATTGCACCGTGGAAAATCATAGTCTTCTTTGCTACCATGTTACTCTGTGTCAAAATTCAAGGCGTTCAAGATGTGGAAAAAATGTTCACAAAGTTGGATGATGCATTCCAATTTTCTGCTAGTAATACAAATACAACAAATCCCTATTTTGCTAAACAGAACAATTTCAACATTTGGCAGGTTCGTAACTTTACGTAACTTTTCAAACACACGCAATGCTAATGCCATTCATGTTTTTCAGAGTCCACTGCTCTTTCAAACCCTGGGATCTTTGCTTTGTTTTGTATTTGGAAAGTATGCTTGCAAAATTCGCATCCAGCATCTGAGCTTCTCAGTACCATTGACTTTGACAATGCCGTTGACGATTAGCCTGTTGGTAACAATGAACCCATGTTTTCTAAATAATCCATTCTTTGGGAACTTGGAATTTGTGAAACCTAGCGGAAACTATTGGACTGAAAACGTAAGCGTTTTGTTTTAAATTTTCACTCCATCTCTCCCTGCACTGCAAAAAAGTACTCCGAATCAAGCACTGGGTCCAAAATACTTTATTCTTATCCATTTAAAGCTTAACCCGGAAATCACAACTGCCTAGCTTACAAAGACAGTCGAATTGAATTCTTGCGCTCCTTGTCAATTCTAACATTTTCAATTATCCTTGACACTTCGTCGACATTGACATCCGTGAATCGGGGAGCATGCTCTGACCATGTATTAGTTATCACTCAAGGGCGCTGGTATACACGCTAAACCTGACTTTACTTTAGAATAACCACATGCGTACCTAAGTGTGGTTTGTTCGCAAAATTGCGTAAAATTACTTGGTTGTTTTATTTATATAGCATGCTTGGATGTGGGCGTTCTGGATCTTGTCACAGTTGTGGATAGTCGTCCACATTTGGCTACCAACTTCTGATAGACTTGCAAGGACAGAAAATCTTTTCAGTGTCCCGATGTACTCGGGGATCTTGATCGACCAGTCGCTGGCCTTGAATAGACGAAGGGACAGACGAGTAAGTTATACGAAGACGATGGGTCAGAATGGCGAAACAGTTTATCTCGAACAGTCTGAAAGAGATGATATACCCAGAATTTATGCATGCGCTACGATGTGGCATGAAACTAAGGTACAATAAAAATATGATGCTCCTATGTGATTAAGCCGAAATTAACCAAATTTCTGTTTAAAGGAGGAAATGCTTGAAATTATGAAAAGTATTTTACGGATGGACGAAGATCAAGGTGCCAAACGAATCGCTCAAGAACTTCAGATAGTCGATGATTATTACGAATATGAAACCCACATCTTCTTTGATGACGCCTTCCAACTAAAGTAACTTTCATAAAGTTAAGTTTTATAATTTAAATAAGTTTATTTTAAATTACAGAGATCATGAAGATTACAAATCACCTCAAGCTATAAATGATTTTGTCAAGACGTTTATAAGCGTAGTTGACACCGCTGCTGAGCATGTGCACGACGAAAGCATAAGTATACGCCCACCACTCAAGTATCCAACTCCTTACGGTGGAAGGTTGGAATGGACACTACCTGGAAGGACAAATATGTTTCTTCACTTGAAAGACAAAAGCAAAATCCGACACAAAAAGAGATGGAGTCAGTGCATGTACATGTATTATTTGCTGGGGCATCGACTAATGGATCTTCCAATTTCGGAGGATCGAAAAGAAATCCGTTCTAGAAACACATTTCTGTTAGCTCTCGATGGTGACGTTGACTTTCAGCCAATTGCTGTTGAAAGACTTATTGACTTGATGAAGAAAAATCCAAAGGTTGGTGCAGCTTGTGGTCGCATTCATCCGACAGGTGGCACTGGGCTTATGCTGTGGTACCAAAAGTTTGAATATGCCATTGGACATTGGCTTCAAAAGTCAACAGAGCATATGCTCGGGTGCGTCCTTTGTTCCCCTGGGTGCTTTTCATTATTTCGCGCGAAAGCTTTGATGCGTGACAACGTAATGGCAAAATACACAACATTGTCTACGGAGCCACGGCACTACGTTCAATACGACCAAGGAGAGGATCGCTGGCTGTGTACTTTAGTAATCCAACAAGGATACAGAGTCGACTACTCTGCTGCAAGTGACGCCTTTACACATGCGCCTGAGGACTTTGATGAGTTTTATAACCAACGAAGACGGTGGATTCCATCAACTACTGCCAATATCATGGATCTCCTGACGGATTCTAGAAGAACAATTAGAATGAACCCTGATATTTCATTATGGTTTATCGTGTACCAGGTAAACCAGAAATTAGTAAAAACAAAACAAGTGGTCCTTAATAGTACATTGGTACTTTTCCTTTAGTTTTTGCTGATGTTTGGGACAGTTTTAGGTCCAGGGACAATCTTCCTGATGCTGGTAGGATCATTGAATTCTATATTTGGAGTTTCAAAATGGCTGAGCTTCTTTTTGAATTTGATACCAATTGCTGTCTTCTCAATGGTTTGCTACTATGGAAAATCTAAAACGCAATTGGCGGTTGCCAAAATACTATCGGTTGCCTATGCACTTCTGATGGTTGCCGTCTTAGTTGGAATCGCCGTACTCGTATCAGAGGAAGGACTGCTAGCTCCTTCTTCTATTTTCCTGGCCCTTGTTGCTGCCAGTTTTATAGTTGCTGCCATTGTCCATCCACTTGAATTTGGCTGCCTGATTCACGGATTCATCTATTATATAACCATTCCGTCAATGTACTTACTCCTCATCATATTCTCCATTTTCAATCTGAACAACGTCTCTTGGGGTATGCGAAAAAGCTATTTTAATAGAATGTGATAATAGAAATAAGAAATAAATAGAAATAGAATGAAACTAATCAACGCATTTTTTCAGGAACACGGGAAGGTCCTAAAGTGAAAACGAAACAGGTAATTAAAAGTATTTGTGAACATTATTTATAATCAGAGTTATTTTGATTAAAGTGCATTATTGCTGTTCTCATGTAGGAACTGATTGAAGAAGAAAATGAAGCCGAGGAAGCAATGAAGCGATCCAAAGGCGGTATATTTAAACTTTTTCGCGAAGGAAAAGACGATACGGAAGGGTCATTTGAATTTTCTTTTGCTGGGTTATTCAAATGTATGTGTTGCGTACATGAAAAGACGGGTTCTTCACGTATTGCGACAAGCTTGGAACACATGGCTAACCGAATGGAAGCTATCGATAAGTATGTAAACTCGTAGTGTATTTCCTCGTAGTTCACCATTAAGATAAACAATTTCATTATTTTGATGAGAATAGAAAGTTAGAAACTCTGGAAGCTGGAACTGGTATTGGAATGGAGGATCAAGGGCCACTTCCACCAACAGTAAATATCAAACGTGTAAAAAGTATACTGCGATCTTCCAAACGTGCGTCAGCGCTGTCGCCAAAGACAAATGACGTAGAAGAAAACGAAGAACTCAGAATACTAAGGAATATTCAGTTCGCTGAACTGGATAAGGATAGTAAGTTCTCAAAATTTCATGATTAACACAGATTTGACCATAACATTACATTAGGTGAAGAATCAGTTCGGGATGATATGGTGAACCCCTATTGGATTACAGACAAAATTCTCATTCGCAGGAAAGCGAGTAATTTACCTAAAACCGAAGTCAAGTTCTGGGATGAAGTGATTGAAAAGTATCTGCGTCCGATCGAGCCTAATAAGAAAAAAGAGGTTCAGTTTTAAATCCCATTTTTAATTTAAAGTTTTGCAGCACCCATGTGTTATTGAAACTTTCAGAAAGATATGGCGGATGCTTTACTTCTTCTGCGGAACAAGTGTGTCTTCACATTCTACATGTTAAACGGCATCTTCGTTCTTCTCATATTCTTCCTGGAATTGAAAAAAAAAACATTTGATATCAAGTGGCCATTTGGTGAAAAGGATTTGACGTTGGAGCCAATTGGCTTTCTCTTCGTAGCTTCCTTTGCGGTGATCCTCATCACTCAGTTTGTCGCCATGTTGTTCCACGCATTTGGAACACTGTCACATATTTTCGCTTCTACATCTTTTGGCTTTCGGTCTTCTTCCGACAAGTCCAAAGCGCTGCAAACAGATGTAGCAAAGGGAGGCCTAGGCTTAATCCATGCTCTAATGCATAGCAAATCATTTCATGGTATACCGTTTCTAATTTGACGGAAATGTTCTTGAGTACTCATTAACCTTCTTTCAGACGAGGAGGAAGAAAAGAGAAAGCTACAGGAAGAAGATGAAAAATCTGTAGCCAATTTACACAGACGAACAACAACACTCAAGTCCTACGATTCTCTCGATGATCGCTTTAAAGAAAATTGGAACCGGATATCACAGCTTGGTATACACGCATGCTCATCAAAAAAGTCATTTCTCATTCAAAATGTTTTCAGACATTAGTCATCAAGACAAGGTCCTATCCCGTGTTATACCGACAAGAGCTTCACAACGTCGTGATACAATGAACGTTCTCCGGTCAAGGCTCAGCATGAGGCGAACAAGCATATCATCCCAGTCGAGCAGCGGCAGTAGTTACAGCAGCGGTTCATATGAATCCGCTTCCGATTCTTCCGGAGGTCTATCGCCTCTAACAACACCAACAGTGCCCGTCGTTACTATCTTAGGGAATGACAACAAGGTATAGAACAACCAAGAAAAACAATTAATTCAAGAGCTGGAAATTTTTATTTTAATATTCGGTTTCAGGGCTTCTATTCCGATGGAGAAGAGCTCTGCTGACCCAAAAGGATTAGAGTTTCTGACATGAAGTCCCGCACAGTATCCAACAATGAATTCTTGGTGCTCAAAGGTGAAGCCGCATGCGCATAATGTTTTTTTCCTCAAATTTAGAAACCTTATGTGCGCACTCTACTTTATTTGCGTACATTATTAATTAATTTGCTAATTTGAATTACCCACACTCGAGTCTTAAAGTTAATCTATAATATAGAAATAAATTATAATTATTTGTGTCGTTATAAACCAAAGCCGATGCACGGGATTAGTTTAGTTGCGATTATAAACACGACTAATATTCTTGTAATTTGCGTCTGAACCTTCGTTGCAATGCTAAATTATTCGATTCTTTAATAAAGCCAGTTGCGCCATATCGTCACCTTCGTGCTCTCCGGAAAATCAACAACCGCTAGCAGATTGCGACTGCTGTCACTACGGATTATTTGAAATCTTTCCACCGAACTGTTTAGTAAGAGAAAGTTTGGTAGATGTCAGTAAAAAGTTAATCAGTGGCCACAAAGTCTGCCTAACTACTGGGCGGTATAATGCGGTATAGCGGTAACGTTGTCATGCATGCCACGCACATGGCGACGACTGGTACATTTGCTAGGGAGGCTGTGAAAGATCCATGACTTTCCTTCACTTTGTGTGCCTGTGCGATTGAAGGGAAATAACGCAGAGATTCATCGCATCCTCATGCATTATCCTCACAGTGTTCGTCCTGAGCGCGAACTGAACGGAGCACCTCGACACGGCGGCACGACGACGTGAACCTATTGTGTTCAATCATAATTCAAAAGCCAAAATTTTGAAAACTTACAAATAATCGGTTCCAAATCAAACATTATTAATCGAATTAAAAAAAAACGGACTTGTGACAATAAGACTGTTTGCAAAATCCATTGCGATTTGGACATTTTGGAAATTCTTTCGACGGCAATTGTGCCAAAATTCGACGACATTTTGAATGCCAATATTGGACCAATAAAATAAAACTTTGATAAAACTCTTTGGGTCAACTCATGAGTCTCTAGCTGCAACAAAATCAGCAATGGAGTGCCGCAGGAACATTCAAAAGCATCAAATCTCAAAGTGCATATTGGTCAGCATTACTCTAGGACTAATTCTTCAAGGTAAGCGTTTATGAAATTCAAGATTTGCATCAAGTACACTTGTCAAATATAGTTGTAAGAATTCTAAAGTAAGTGACATTGATTACATACAGAATTATCCCTTTACTACACTTGTACTGCATTCATCAGAGACTAATTTGCCATTGAAGAAAATGTAAGCTGCTTTGTGCGAGTCAGTTTTTAATGGAGAATGGAACAATGATGTGTAATTGAGATTGCCCATGGCCAAGCAAGCTGTGAATATTGTTCTCTAAGCCTCATGTAGCTATTCATTTATTTATGCCGTATCATGACACAGTCAGAATCCCAACGGTTTTGCAATTTTTCGGAACCGCGGGGAGAATTTTTGGCATTTATAAGAGTGGCTTGACACATAGTACTCATTTCAAATTTTTGTCGGTGCTGCCCCAGTAGTGCGATTTTAGCGGCACAGTTATCTTTTTTTTTACGTTTTAAGTGAACAATGGATGAATTAAGCCACAAAAAAGCGTGCTCATGTGATTCTTAGCGTGAATGCCTCCATTCCGGGAAAAAAGAAAAGTGGAATATGAGATGCTGTGAAAATTGGTTCAAATGTAGGCCCACATAACAATGGTTACTTAATTTTCTAAAAAAGTCGATTTAGTAAATTGTAACACTTGGGGAAACAGCATTTTGAGCATAATAGATTTGCACTCAAAATATCAATTCTGAAGCATGGAATTTCAGGCCGGAAATGTCGCCGACTGCTGACTTCATTTCATACAAAGCGAAAAAGCATGGGGATTTTACAATATGTTGGCAGGTGAATGGAAAACCGCAAAATGCAAGGATGACATTTTAACTTAAAAATGTGCTTCTACGGTTCTCGTCAAGGTCGTAAAACTGAAGCAAGATGAAGTACCCTGGAAGTTCGTCATAAGATCATAAACCATTGTATCATATTCTTGTGGTAATAGAATCATAAAAGAATCTTGGGTAAGGCAGCGGGGATCTTAACTAGAAATCCCATTCCGGCGACCATCCCGAAATCCAAATTTTTAATAGCAGGTCAGTGGGTGTTATATCTGTTTGGGAGTGCAACGCCGCCGTTATCTTAATAAAGATGTAAAGCTTGAAAGAAATTGGTTATAGACGACCATGATGGTCTCCATCCCTGGTCTAATTCACCTTGCCGTAGACTTCATTTTGATCTCCTGTTCCAGGCAGGTGTGGTAAAATGCCATTTATCCAATCGGCCACGGCGCAGGATGTGTAACAGAACGACATGTACCCGAGAAGGGATCGACAAAGGCAGGAAATGATTAGGTCATAACTTTGCGTGAGCGAGCATTGTGAAAGGTGTAGAAAATGGAAATTTTACGGCAGTCATTCACACAGATGACTCCATTTTATGAAGACATCTTGATCTCGTTCAAACGTTTGACGCTCCGGAGTTTATTGAGCCGTTTGACTACAAATGAATGCTAAAGGTCCATGGTGGGAAATAATCGGAGATCACAAAATTGATATTAAAGCCAAATTCACATTTTGAAAACTGCAAAAGATGTCTCTACCATCAGAAGAGGTTACAAATAGTGCTTTATAGGATGTGAGGGTTTGACAACCGACGGCTAAGGCTGTCGTCGCCAAGGCCTGCTTTTGTAGACTGCTAGATACTAACGACTAGGTCGTTTTGTTAGCTTTTCTTTTGTTCCAAATGTTCGTCGTTGAAGGGCGTTCCTAGGAAAATAATGACGTGGTAAAAATCCAGACTCAAATCATGATTTTCCGAAGTCATTTATGTGTAAGAATTGCAGTTTTATCTGTTCCTTGATCCCTGTTAGCTCCAAAGGAGAGTCACATCGGACTAACTAGCAAAGTCAGGAGAAAATGGAATCGTCATCTTTCGTAAGTATGACAACCCCTTTTCTGTCTGTACATTTGACGACCGGGTTGACAATCGGTGACACGGTTCAGGTACCAGTCAACGTACCAGAGTGAGAAACGATGATGTCCTCCTAATTCAAAGAATTCCTGGTTACAATGTATACGGCGACCAACCCATTCTATCTTTTGAATCAGATCAAGAATTCCCATCTTCCTTAGCCAGTCTTCAGTTGTCGTCGTATCCACTAATAGATTGTCGCTTTTCAAGACTTCAGGACGTAAAAAAGACCAAAGGAACGGAAGCAAACAACCTAACAAGACAAAAAATCCTTTAGTTACTCTGTATATCCTTGACAATGTACTTTGCTAGAGCTCATCCGTAATATTCTCGTTCTGCTTCACGCAAGATGAAGGCAATGCATGGCTGCGTCAGTAGAAGTATAACAATGGAACCCAGTGCGAATTCGATAGAAATCTTGGATTAACGTTGAACTCTCGCAGCTTCCATGTTTGACCTTTGCGAGACAAAAAATCTATTGTGATTCTTGGTGCATATTTAAATTGACTTTAGCCGACACACTATCTACATTGAACAAATCCAAATTAAACTTATTGGAGAATGAATACAAGAAACGGCATTTAAAGTGTCAGAAGTTGAGAAATGTCTCCATTCATCTTTGCCATAATGAGAGCCGAAGATCCTTTTTTGGACTACTGTGCAAAATCAGATTGTCCCTAACAAATCTGCGTTGTCAAATACATTCGGAAATAAGCTAATGAACAAGGTCCCAAACCTAATCCATTCAAATTACATCCAATTATTTTCAAATAAATACGAATGTGTCACTTTTCTTCCCGTCTCTCACAACGGGATAAGGGATCCATTGTAATGCATTCAAAATCCATGAAAGAGAAAGCCGGTGAAAGTCGGCATTCTGTTTTGCTCGGCTAAAATTAATCTCATTTCTCCATCAGTTCTGATTTTTGAATTGACTGTTATAAAGCTGAATTCAAAAGGATTCTGATAAGTACAAAAGTGACGACGCACACATGAGATTCAAATACCTGTACGCATCAATAGAAAGTCAGAAGCTCAGTGACGCGGACAGAATTCCCATTCGCCTTTTCCTTTTGTTGAACCATGATCGTTTAGCAAAAGCAGGCGGAGAAGTCTACCGGGAGTTCTTCCATAACTGAGCCATGAGATTTATTGAATTCAGGGATAGAGTTCAACGTCTAAACCGTTTCAATGTGAAAAAATGTCTTGAGAATATGACTCCAAAGTCCGTATTTTTGGGTGAGTTACCAAAACGGATCCAGGTAGACTTTGACTTTTGTCCTAAAATGGAGGTTCGCGGGTTCCTTGGAGCAGAAAGTCATTGGGTATGCCTTCATCCCTCCATGATCTCGGCCCGGCTATTGTTCACTTTGGCAGGGATGATGACATAATTCCCGGGATCGTTCGCATCTTCGTCACTCTTGTCACGCGGAGTTCCTTTTGAGTCCTATTAATGACAATTCTTTGAAACCTTTGGTCTGTGGTTCTAATGAAACCCGGGCAAAGATTCTTTCACTGTGTAACCCTCAGATGCCCTTTGTACAGCATGAACACCTTGTCTTTTCTTCCTTTGCTCCTGTGGACCCTATCCATTACCCGTGTCTCTAATACCTTAAGACCCATTCAGATCAACTCGAGGAAAAACCTTTTCTTAAATCTCTTTAGCAGAATGTTTTTAATTCTTCAATGCGATTATAGGTTTGCTTCTAAACATTTGAAAATAGTGAAGTGGAACGCTTGCCGAATGATATAATGGGACAAAGATTGTCAGTTAGAAGGCATGAGTTTGGAGTATGTGAAGGAAGGAGCTCATAACTTCAAACAAAAATCTCTGAAAAAGCAGATGCGGCAACGCATAATATTATTGTTATTCTTGGTATATTCTGGCTTCAGTGAACAGTATTTTCCTTGTAAAATCCCACCTCCCCTTCCACAATGTTAACTTCATCAAGGCGTACCGTTTTATTTCTTGAAAAAGATGTTCAAGATTATCTATTTTGAGGGTGGTCCAGTCAGTTTATGTTTTAGACTCCCTGGAGTTTAGGTCAGGAAACACCTTTGTCAAGGGCTTGTCTGTTGGACTTGGCAGTATGGGAGGGTCTCCCTGTTGTTTTCCATCCAAGTTGATAGACTTTTACCCTAAATGAATCATCGCTCGAGGAAATCTGAAAGACTCTGGGTTTGGGAATGAACATCATTTCATGAACTTTTAGTTCATATGCCTACGCTTTAATTGCATCTAAGATTCTTATCACGAGGAAGGTCTGTAAGGAGAACATCTGTACCAGGGGAAAGCAGGGATCACACATGGTGCGCGTTTCTGCCTTTTCCCTTTCTTTACGGCTGAAAACTACCATTAAGGAGAAAAGGACGCCATTGGGGAAAGCATACTTTCTCCAATGAAAAGGGCAGTTGAAGACATCATTTAGGAAATCTGAATAGGATTCTAATAACCCTCAGAGCCAGAGCAGATGTACCTGTCAAATCTCTTAGAATAAGATGCCCGCACATTATATCTTTCTGGTCTCATTAGGGAGAACCGAATGGAACAGAGATGACAATAAAAATTATGCAAAGCCACTACCATCAGGTCATTAGGATTGGTGCTATGCCACCCTTTTGTACTAGAAGAGTTCAGGTCTTTTGATTATCATTTCCAAACTTTGGAAAGTTCCATGCGGGAAATTAATTCCAAAGCAGCTGGAGTCGTGGAGCCAAACTTTCGAGAAGGCAGGGTGCTTGATAGATTCCAAAAATCATCCTGCGCCGCTTCGTCATCGTCCTCATCAAAAATCAGTTTCCAGCATCGTAGTAAATCGGCCAGAAAATTAAAATGAAACGATGTCCTGAAGACAATACGGGCCATAATCAAGTTTGACATCTTCTTATTGTCCTGTCAGACTGAATCTCTTGGTATAATCATGGTTGTTCTGTATAGCTCTAAAATACGACTGCGGTCAGCGATAACGGATCAGGAAAGGATACCGGTATTATAGCCTTCACGTTGGGTGATGTCTTACTTAAAGGAATCTTTCCAAGGTTGTCGGTCCAACAATGAGCTTGGGGATTTCAGAATTTTCGAGTAAAAACCTCAAGTCATTCTTAGGTGTACAAGGAGACAATGATGAAGATTTCCTTTTCAGAAGATTCTCCGGTTTTTTAAAAAAGGGGAAGTTGGAAGTGGAAGGGCGTCCTTGTCCATCTGCGTCTTGACGCCACTAAGGAATAAAGGCTTGGAGGCAATCAATCCTTTTTGGCTTTTTACTGAAGGTTCAAGAATTGGACATGGATATGACATAAATACGTCCATTACGTTGAAGATCTCGACTCACACGGTCCATCGGAGTTGATAAGATTAATCAGGATGAGGCTCAACGGGGATGAGAGAAAGCATAAAACCCGGGATTCTTTCCAATAGACTGAATTTGAAATCCCATCTATATGTTGATAAGCTCCATCAACAAAAATATAATGCCGGTGGAAGTATAAAAAGTGAACCGAACTGTGTGTAAGACGTAGCGAGTCCACTCCATCCTTCTTCTAAAAAAGGGTATCATGAAAGGCTCTAATGAAGAGATCAATTTTTTTCTACTTCTAAAGACCCCTTCTCGAAGCGTCAATGAAGACGTTATTGTTATCGACAAACAAAGTCGAATACTTTTCGCCTCCTACCCTTTCAAGTTATGAAGTTGTCGATAGGCCTGGAATTGTCTTTTTCGATCATATACCGCCATCACATCACATTTCGTAACTGCCGCCGGGAGGAATTATGCTCCGCCTCAGCGAAATCGATCAAGGAAAGGATCATTTTCTGCAGGATGAAGTGTCGGCAAGTATTCCTTTGATAGAGCCTTGTCTCTTGTCACTGGAAAACAAAAAGTCATTGCAGCGTAATCACCGGGTGAAAGTATAAATATACTCCGGGCTGAAATTCTGATGCTTTGCTTTTCGAAAGTGAAATCCTGAACCCTGGGCTTGTATTTTGTGTGAGACTGAACAAAATTATTAATGCAAAGCAATTGCCCAAAAGTCAGGAGGGTTGGGATTTTGCAGAACACATTCCTGCGATTAATTTTTTATGCCTGGTGAATACCTACTGGTTTACATTTCCGGTGCCGAATGCAAAATTCCTGCCTTGAAAAAGAAATAAATCTTGGTATAAATTCCGAATTCGGAAATTGAGTTGTCAACCCACATTTTATTGAAGATCAAAGGGATCTTCTTTAGCAAAAAGGCTCTTCAGTGCTATAGTGGGGAACACTGCATGCGTTGAACAATTGAATCTTTTCGCATCTTTTAACTGTTTCTATTTTGCCACATGAGGATTTTATCATTGGATGACAATGGCGTGGGAAAGAGTGCATGAATGAGATACGCTGCGGATAATCCATTTCCGCAGTTGCCAGTGATCTGCCGTATGTACGATTAGTTCTGGTACAAAACTGATGGAAGTAGATCTTAACTGTTTACTTTGGAAAAATGACCATAACACTTGCACGCTAACGCTTGAGAAATGCCTAAATTCAGTAGCTTTAAAACTAAAAAAGAACATTTCGAGTAAACGGAATATTTCCTTCAATAAATCAAAACTAAGGAAATGTTGACCTTTTTCCTTGTGGCCTATATCAAAAGACATTTCTTTCGCTACCGCGTACACCACGACAAAATGGAATACTTGTTCTCGTCAGTAATGGAATTTGTTCGAGAGGTTCGTCGAACCTTTTTTAAAAAGTGCTAATGAGAATTTCTCACTTGATTTATGACTCTGTGATGATGACAAGTTTAAAACCTCCTCGAACCAATTGGTTTCTGAAATGAACTTTCGTCCAAGTTCATTTTCAAACGCCCTCCAGTTCCTATAGTGTCGCCCATAAGCATGAATGTCATGTCACTCCTAGTTCATAATGAACAGGATTCCACGACGTAATTCTGTATTGTACGTAACCGAGCATTGGAGCGCGTAACTGAGATAAATAAGAAAAGCGTAACAAGTGGTGTACTATGGCGATGATGATTGGACCATTCATTCACGTCGTCGTAACTCGGATGCTGCACGTTCAAAAATGTTTTCAGGCTTAGATCTTCGTCAGGCAGGAGCTACGCATTGACTCCAATTTTGTTTGAGGTTTTCATTGTAAAAAATGCCTTAAGCCCAAGGGATAAATCCTGTTGAAGTGTTCCAGGATTTGAAGACTCAGTTCCTATTATGTAACCAAACTTTCATAGTTCCAAGCTCAGGTTGGGAGTCGATGATGATTGCATGAAATTGGGACTTGGAGGCAGTAGGTGATTCGTCTATTCCCATCCAGGCCAGCATAAGCATAATGTGTTAGTTTAGTTTCTTCATCTTCTTCATCATCATCTTCCTTATACACCGGATCCCCCACGATGAGGCACGATGCCCACCAAAGAAGATTTCGACTTCCCACGTGGAAGCGTTTGTCTTCCAGACAAAACTCTTTTTTAACGCCAACTGAATATTAGACACCGTAGCTGAGGCCTCAAGATTCAGGCTACTTTCCCTGACCATTCCCTTGAAATCTAAATGGAGAGTGTAAGGTAGGCATTAAAGGGGGGATGATTAGCTCATGAAAGAGAGGGAAAAACCAAAACGGATGAAGACATGTTCACAAAAAGAAATGTTTCCCACTTGTTTATGACGGTGATCATTGCCTTCTCATCTTCCTGATGTTATTGTTGTTATTATTTAAGGGATACACAACCCCGGCACTTGTAAGGGATAAAAACTGGAAAAATATAATAATAACTTAATCCGGCGACATCAAATCCTGCATGAGATTGAGGCATAAGCGACGTGATGTGAATGAAACCGCACTTTAAAAAGTTTAGCCTACACTTCTCTAGATGTTATTAATTTGTTACTTTTACCACCACCAGTGATGCCACTACTGGAAGAAAACCAGTCGGTCCAGCTCAACTGGAGGGAGACTAATTACGATTCATTTTTACAATGGGGAGTCCCTTAATTATATTTTTAGTTCTTTTCCTCCAGCCTCGTTTCTCATCATGTTCCAAAAAATGAAAATCAATTTTGCATTCTGGTAGCAGGAGGTTTCATTTTTAAATTAAAGCCCATGTAGTCATTAGAACATTAATTTGATCATAGAGCTTGAAGGGTCGTTTTTTAAAACAGAAAGTTGTTTGAATGGATGTAGGCTTTGATGTAGGTAAAACCCTCCCGTGCTACACGGAAGCCGGTGATAGGTCTATTTGATGCATCTTCAATTTTCGACGGATCCTATTCCAAGTATGACGCTCAATTTTGAAAAGACCGGAAACCTAAAATTACACCTTTAGAACAGCGCTGTTCAGTTTACAAAGTAAACACTGTTGATTGACAATGATGTACAATACATTTCTGCTAAGGTCATTACGCTTTTTCATCATCACCTATAACCGGTTCAAAAAACTTTGAATTCAGTGTATAGTAAAAAAAAACTTTTGTCATCACAGCGAGGTTCCACATTTTAATGGCTGTCCAGAATGGAGTAAACGCACTCCAGTTTTTTGCGGGTAATTAAATCGGGGCATTTACGCTGCTCCTGGGTTTCCATTAAAAACTTTTGGCAAACCCCGAATTCCCTTTTGTCGTAGAAAGATCAAACGACTCAAGTACTACCCGAATGAGGACGCCTTAAAGAAATTCACGTGACAATTTAATTTGATATAGTTTGTAGCGGCGTCCTTAAAACTTTCCTTTTACTATGTAACAATGCCGTGATAAATTACAAATTGCTATTTGGTGATCAAGCACATTCTGCTTTTGACAGAATCAATTTTCTCACGTAAGATACACTACAGGCAGAAGGATGGAAAGCGAAATGTTATCCCTTTGTTGTCTTGATTAAGTTGTGTGTGTACACAGGAAATGGGCCGAAACGTTGTTCACTTAATCGAGACCAGAGGTGGGTCATCAAGAAAAATTGTTTTTACTTTCCCCCAACAAACAAAGAAGAATCCCAGAAAACCGGATATGAAAAGTATCTTTCGCATCGGGGGCAAATGTATGGAAGTGTTTCCGTTACTTTCGTGGAAAGTCTTTGAAATCTGACAGCTCCGGCAATTGGCAAAAATAATGAAATGCCAAGCTCAAGACGCAGAGAGCCAGTGACACGCATTTGTTACTTTACAATCTCTCCAGGTGAATCCATATGAGCAATGGCTGACTCGTAAATTGAACCAATTTAAAATGGTTTTTGTATCCTGAGGCCATCACGTTCATCCCAAATGAAGCAAACTTTGGTCTCAAATGAACTGTATGAAGACCTAGTGATCTTCAGAGCATAGCAGAGAAAAACATTGTTATTATAAATTATTGGTTAGTGAATGAAAACCATGTTCACAATTATCATCATCTTGTATATTATAAGGGACGACAGGGGACATTTGGCGCCAGGGATATTTAGAAAATTAAATTTTGTTGCATATCGTATTAGAATCATTCCAAAACAACTTTGGAGTATGTGCAAAGGGTTTCTTCAGAAAAGAAACAAAGGGGGACTGATCACGTCCTGAGGGAATTCGGGAAATCCTTTTTGATTATAAAATCCTTTTCCACATCCCAAATGGATGAGGCACATGGCATATCGCTGAAGTAAGAAACACAAAAACTTCCATAGCTCTTCATCCTTGAAGAAAACAAAACTACTCGAATGTTTTGTGAAGATTGGGAACTGAAAAGAAAAACGTCGACGACGAAAAGAATCAGAGAGAATGAAAAGTCGCTGGATAAGCCCTTGTGACAAGTCGCTGTCAGCCCTTCTCACCTCTTCAACAAAACAAAAAAACTTTTTACAAAAAGAAGAGATGAAGCGTCTCTCTGCTTTGTTTTAAAACAAACTTTCATCACTTTTTTCTTGTTTAGAAACGGAATCCCATTTCTCAAGCCAATCATGATTGCACACCCTTTACACATTCAAAGCAATCACGCAGCGGAGGGTCTTTAAGTGTACATGAAGCTGTAATACGCGATTAAGAAGCACGTGGGAATTTTCTGTCAAGAGACGCAAGCGATAATAATTTTTAATTGAGTTTTCTCTAAAGTCAAAGTCAAATGTTATCTAGAATGCTTTGACATCTCCTTTATGCAAAAACCAGTCACTGCTTTTGTACAAGTCCGCTCTTTCTATTAAAATTCCAAACAGCAGAATGGGTGATCATCTCTGTAAGTTTAACTTTCATCGCGTTTTTAACGAGTCCATTATTCATCTAAAGTCGTCGTCGTCCTGAAAGATCCTTGGAAGATAGGAAAATAAGTTCAGCGTCTTAATCTTCTTCTCACAGGAACGAATCTTTTCTCATCATCTTCTCCAGTGAAGAACTTCATCATCATCCTCATAGCCATCTTTGAGAATCTCCACCTTGTGCACTTCCAATTTGGCTCTGGCCTGGAGTCCGTTATTAAATTAAATCACACACTATCGTGTTTCCCACTAATTCTCTTCCCCCACTGTTCACTTCCCATTGGTTGTTCTTTCTGACCTCTGAGTTGTCGATTTAAGGTGACACATGAAAGTAAAAATAAAGACTGAGAGTCATCCCTGGGAATTCAGGACTTGAGTGACGGATTGCGAATTATTGTCAAATCATCCAAGCCAATATGTCATGTCCTTTTGCAGATTCTTTTACTCTGAGTCAGAAACCGTAAAGAATAGGTATGGATCAGCAATTGGCAAAAATAGAAGAATCATCCCCCTTATCGCACAAGCATCACAGATTGAGTGATCCTTCAACACGGGAGTATTTTTATTCGAGTACTTTTATTGAGTCACAGGCCAAAGAGTTTATTACAAACTACCTGCCGTTTGTCATCATAGTTGTGTCAGCAATTAAAATTCTTAGACGCAATTAACACTTGCTAAAGGTCAAGCCTGATGAGAAACTTTATGACGCTTAAGGTGTCTGAAAAGTTGAGCCTATTATTAGTGTGAGAAGGTGTTTTTATTAGAACTGGAGAGAGATGAAATTGTCTTCCTTTTCTGGAGACTTGACGAGAGGTAGGATTCATCAGTTCTCAGAATCAGGGCGAGGTCCAAATTCATCTACCCAAATAGGGCGTTGTCCCATTCAAAACTGGAACAAAGTAGAGTCGAAAAGTTCCACTTTGACTGGAGTTATGATTGGATTTAATTTTCTAGGTCGCCCAATGGTTCAAAAGTTGACTTGCATGAAATTAAGAATTACTGCCACATGTATACTAGAATTATCTTTAATTTCGTACTTTCAAACTTAATTGAAAATTGAATTGGAATGGCCAGAATGTAAATGGAAACCACAATTTTCTGTCTTGGAGCTTCTTGGGTTCTTTTTTTTTCACTTTCTCGGCTACAAACCCTGGCTGCCTTTTTCCATTTCTTACATCGTTGTTTTATCTTTTGCTGCTTCTAAGGTTGTCTCAAATCAATTAGGTTCAAAGATCAATGGGAAGGAGGATTTACTATCCGCTATTCATCTGTCCAGGAGAGGACTTTTGCTATTACAGCTTCTTTAGACCAGTCCATTTAGAAAAGTGGAAAAGGTAGAGAAGTGAAATCAGTGGCCATTGCTTTTCCTATAATATTTGAAGTGGCAGTTGAAGAGCCCAACCACTCAATCAGTT
>VNWY01000849.1:0-26673 GCA_009869845.1 Pseudachorutes palmiensis | reverse complement strand
AGGGAACAAGAAGCAGTACAACTCTTCCTTCTTTTGAATTGGAATGTCTTCAATATCCATCCATCGTTCGACTGCATCCACTCCACGCATGGCAAAATGCAAAAAGTTTTGACCAATCAAAAATACAGACTGAAAATAAAAGATTACTTTTACTTTTTAACTTTTAAATTAAATTGTTTCTCTTCCATTTTACCTGAAGGACGTAACCTAGTTTATTTAAATTGTTGAGAATCAATTCATCCGGAGCAGAAAGCCAAACTTCGAGGACACGGAGGAGCAAATCGTCCCTGAATTCTTTGACTTTGATTCCCAACGTGTCCAGAAAATTGCTGCAGGACTCCATCATCACCTCTCTGCTCTGTCTGTCCAGGGAGTTGGACTAAAATGGAATAAAATATCTTCATATTCAGATCTTCTATGTGTAAAACCAAGTCTTAAAAATTACTTTGAAGAAGTTGGTGTCTTGCATCACGGAGAAGACTGTGGCCATGATTCTGTAGAATCCACTTATAAACGAACACTTGGAAACATATCCAGAAATATCGGAAACAAAGGTCGGAATCCATTTCCACAATAAACTTCCTTCTGTCTTTGGAATAAAAAATTCCAGGAAATCAGACAAGTTCAGAAACAGTTGGAAGTCCCTCGCAACAACTGGCTTCATTGAGTACATGGGATCAGAAACATCCTGTGAATTTAAATTGTTTTGTACACTGTTTTATTTTGTTATTAATTTCTGGCTCTACTGCTACAATTCTAACCTCTTCTTGTCCTTCGGTGTCCTCATTTGAGGCTTCTTTTTCCTTTTCTTCATCCAAATAGTTCAAGGACAAGTCCAATTTTGTGATTGTGGAAATTGACCAGTGAATACAGGCGTCGTAAATGGAAATTGTCAAAGATGAAGGATCTCCTAAAGCATATCAACACGTTAGACACATTTTTAGGCAATGGAATCCTTGCTCAAATAACTCGCCTTCTTGCCGTGATGAGTTTACGAGATGTGCTCCAGCATGGGAAGTATCTAGAAGCTATTGCTGGTTTCCACCGAGACGCTTTTTGTTCTTGCTCAACCTGTTCCGTGCTTGTTTCTTCCTCGTCCACTTTCGTAGGTGCAGCGATCATGTGTGTCATCCCTTCGGAGCAAACGCCTTCCATAAACCCTCGGAAGTGGATGTTGTGCTTCAAATAGAGACTCCGAAGGAGTCGGAGGAAGGCAAGCCCAGTGGTGTCCTTGTACTTTTGAGTCAGTCTTGGATAATACTTGGCGTAGAGTGAGCAAAGCTGCTCTGTGGTGATCAAACGGACTTGGAACGTTCGAAGTGCAGCATCATCGTCATCATGAATTTCCGTGGAACTTAATAGTTCCGCAATGGAGTCCATGTAGATGTGGATCAAAGTAAGTAGACTGTAATTCCCTCCCTTCTCTTGGGATTTCTTCAATCTAAAGTTGCAAAATTGCTTAAAATATCAACTGTTGATAATCCAAATAAAAGTTTGTTTAGGCTTTTACTCATTGCTGAGATTTTCGACCTGGATGAAGACACGTGAAATAAGTTGTTCCCTGAGTGTTGCATCTATGCATATTGGAGACATGAGTCCAATCCCTTGAATTGCGATAGTGAGATCTGCCTTTGCACTACCGGAACTATCAAGAATTTGCAGGAATTGAGTAGCCAAATACTAGAGAAAAACAGGACAAGAAAATGGTTTAATTGACTCATCTTTCAACCACATCTGATTCCAACTCACATTTATGACAGCAGTTCGTAGCGGAGGAGGCAGGGTTGATACGTTACTTGCACTTTCAGCAACGCAGGAGCAAATTACTCTCAGGAAAGAAAGAATGGCAGTTTTTGCGACGACGTGGTCTTCGGCGTTGTTGGATCGACACCAAGCAAGTAAATCCTCAAACCATTGTTTGTAGTTCTGAACCAGATTTTGTTTAAACAATTCTCCATGATGTTCAATTAAGGTCAAAGCCGCTAAATTGAATCCAAATTATTTGAACAGAAGAATGGGCTTAATGCAATGGAAATACCTCGTTGAAATTCCCTGCGCTGAACTTTGATGGCACCTTTCTGTACTTCAAAAGCAATTGAAATTTTTGGATTAACTACTTTCTCCATGGTTTCGTAAAGTTGTTCCAGCCGCCCAACGTAGTCCTTGCCATAAACTCTTAAAAAGAAATCAGCAGCACGAATGCCACCCAAGAGGATAGAAGCTTCAAGGTGAGCAGTTTGTGAGTCAACCTAAAAAATCAAAATTAGTAAACAATTCTCCTCAAAATTTTCTACGCATGACGTACTTGTCCCTTGATGGTTACGATGAGGTGCTTTAGAAGTTGATCTCTCAATGCTCTCGACGTAAGTACTTCTGACTTGTATTCATATACGAGCAGACCAAGAGCGTGGATCATTTTGCTCCGAACTGATGGCTGAAAAGAGCGCTTTTCAGAAAAGGAAAGAAGTGAGCGATACAAATCCGACGCATCCAATTCATTTGGTGTCAACCGACTTCCGTAATTCGTTACTAGCGCTACAAAGCATTCCAAGGATGCATTTTGAACTCTTGCTGACTCCCTTGCATTCTTCCAAATGCAGTTGAACACATCCTAGATAAAGCAAAATACTATTTACGGCATCGTAATTACCCAATAAACTTAACATTCCAGAAAACATTACCTTAAACTTGTAACAATAAGGCACAAAGAGTGACGGCTCGACCAATTTATTCGCCGATAGTGCCGCAATCACGCCAAATACCAGTTCCCTCGGCTTATCAAATTGCTTTTGCCCAACGTTCTTCCGGAGATAGATGAGGACTCCATTTTGTTCGGAAAATGTTATTTCCAGAATCTGACCTGATACACCAAAAGGATAGTACAATGGAAAGGAAACCATAGGAGTGTAATACTTTACTTGTGTTGTGGGATGGTTGCAAGTTGTTTATGAATTCCTGTAGCTGCGTTGCAAAATGAATGCTAAGTTCCGGATCTTGAGTCAAGTTGAGGCTAAGTAGGATCTTCCTCAAGTCCTCAGCCATTGTTGAATTGCAGTGGCAGTTAAGTTACCACACAGTAGGATGAATTAATCCCAATTCCTCATTGAAGAAAGAGAGCCGGTGCCGGTGCTTGCTACTGCTGACTGTGCATAAAACAAAAGTTGATCTAATAGGTCATGTGCCGTGTGTTTGTAGTTACATAATTGAATGTGTTTACCTCGTTCAATTGACCTTGCACATCCACTTCTAGCCTTCACTTTGACTGATTAGTTAATTAATTTGGAACCACAGCTGATTTTCATGGAATAATTTCACCTTGTTTTTGTTGTCTTTCGATTCCCGCCTTCCCATTCCAAGTCAATTTTGTCAAATTCTGAGCGACAGGGGTCTGCGCTTCAATAAACAAAAACATTCTTCAATTAATGGTTAATTAATGGAATTCGGATTATAGAATGTGTCATACTATGTTCTACAGATACAGTTGATTCATAATTCTTAATTAGATTGTTGTAAGACATGCTTTAATTGCAATTAATTCTTTCAAATGATTCAGTCGCACAGCACTCAGTCATTTCGTCAAAGCTTCTCCGCAACCAGGCGGAGAATTTCAAACTGAGACTAAAATTGAAGTTTTGTACAAGTCTGACAAGAAGATCTCCACACGAATCACCTTTAAAGGAATCAGTGCTGGGAAAGTAATTCAATTACAGTTGAAAATATATCAAAGTGTGCAATCGCAATTGGACTGCATTAAACTATAGTTTGTTAAAGATTACCATTCACAAATTACCACGCTGAAACCTGCTGAATATTCCATACTCCATCGTCCATTCAAAATATTTAAAAACAAACCAGAGCATAGGCCATGCCTTGTTTGTAACTTTTACAGTGCGGATAACAGGCTTCCGTTGCATTGTATTGGTTTTTCTTAAGAAACGCCCCACTTTAAATTATGCAACAATTTTGGGCGCGTGGCCAAAGGCTATTTGGAGAAATATTATTCCTAATTACAGAAAACTATATAGACATTTTATACATTTATTACTATTTATGCATTTTAAGTAAAAGTTTATTGAGTTTTCTATGGAATAAATTGAATGAATTATAAGTAAGTATTGAACTCTATTTGAATTGTGTTGATTTGCCCATAAGTGTAAGGCTGAAGTTGAGGGTTAGAAGTGGCTGCTTGTTTGGTTGAGTGAAATTGGAAAGACGCAAGCAGCAGGAATCAATTTCATTCAACATTTCATGGTTAGTTTTCCAGTGCGTCAATTAGTGTCATTTCTATCATCAATTAATTAATTCGTCTATTAAGACATTCCAGAGTCAGGTTCGATAGACATTGGGTGATGTGGTTCAATACCCACACGTTACACTTGTCTCTGTTTGTACTATCCGTTTTCTGAACAATTTACAATTCAACAATTTGATGATTTATTGGAAGTGGTTCTTTTAACATAACATGGTCTCTGACCCACAATGAAATCAGCTCGCAAAGAGTATTCAGACCACAGGTACGAAGGGCAAGGAATACCATACGAAATATCTTCCGTTTCAGTACGTGACGTATTTCATCATCATCATGGTTTTTATTCTGTTTTTGCAGCGATTACCAGCGACCAAAAAAGGTACCCAGAAAAGGGAGTCGTGTGAAGCCAAAACGTTCAAAGCTTCCGTTAAGGGACGTCTCCTTCAATCACGAAAACTCAACTCGTATTGTGGAACTCTTCAAGTGTCAACCGAAACAGTCGGCACTTGTTATCAGCAGTATTTTCAGGAAGAGAATACACAAGCCAGAAAGTTTATACGAATTCACCAACGCGTACAAAACTGTGTCATACGAAGATCCAGGACCCGTTCACCTGCCGCCAAGGACTGTTGTCTTTGTACATAAGCCTCTTGAACTGCAGAGTTTTGTCCCTGTAAACGTTCTACTGCCACATTGTGAGCATAAATACATTGTTAAATATCCTTTCTGGTGTGCTTAACTTCTAGCTTTATCCTTGTATATAGTAGTTGACGGAAAACTCAGTTTCTCCAACGTAATTATCAAAAGGAACACATCGGATGTCTCAAACGTACAAGTTCAGGTCGAGGCTGATGCTGTAAATACCTGGCAACAACGTTGTAAAGCCCTGGTCGACACTATCAACCAAAAAGTATTATTCTGTTCTCTTTTTAATGCTAATTTTAATAGTTTCTTTGTATCTATAGATATCTCAGCCCATCCCAAAGAGTTATTTGTTCGCTGCGTTGTCTGCCCCTCCCTCGTCACTCCAACCAGTTTCCAGTAATTACCGCTTTGCCAGTCCAAAACAGGCTCGGTCTCCAAACCCAAGACTTTCCTACACGCCAAGTATTGTCGCCCCACCAAGAAGTCCGGTTGTAACAAAGTTGCAATCAGTCGAGCCATCTCCAACCAAAATCTCGCATTTAGACCCACTACCTGCCTATCAACGTGGACTCGTTGCCCTTTGTCAAAACTGTGGAATTTATAGCGAAAACTTGAAACTTTGCAGCAGATGTAGACGACCGATTCCTCCGGCGAAAATTATTAAGGACCCTGTGCTACCAGCATCCAAGGTTGGCTCCAGCCATGATTTTATTTATCTCATTTTATTCCATTTACGTTTTTATCTCATTACAGAGTAACGAAACAGGAGACGAAGTAGTCGAGTTGTCGTCCGACGAAGAATTTGAAAGCGACTCACCCGTGCAGAACGGTGATAAATCTGAGATGGAGATGAATCTAGAAAAAATCTCAGCCCATGAGAATGGAATAGCATCACTCAAGTCGGAAACTCCGGAACAAAGTATTTTATATTGATCCACGTTTATGTAAATGTAAATTATTAATGGTATTTTTGTTTCAGTTATCGCCGCACTTTCAGATGTCACGACGAAAAGCGATAGTTGTAATATGTTTGCCCTGATGACTTGCAGCGAAATCCGAGTGGGATCATTCCTGGTCAAGGCTACGAAGAACTATTTGATGTGTGTCATATTTGGAGAGACAGGGATTTATTTCAAATACCCTGCCTGCAAATCAGGTAAATAAAATAAGAAAAATTAAAAAAAAACTGAAGTTGCTCGAAGTTGCTTTGATTTTGCATATGTAAATAATTCAGGAGAGGTCATGGAAATTGGAGTACCTAAACACCAATTACTGAGCTTGCAGGGATATTTTGATGACCACCTTTCATATATAAAACTCCACACCGGCCCTCGCTATGCCACGTGGCTCCGAAAAACGCTGGAAATGGACAGCCACATGGATGACCCATACTTTTTCTGTCCTTTGGCCTCTGGTATGACTAAGCTTTACATTCTTTATTACAGAACTACAACTTATTTTATTTGAGTAGATGATAAAGTCCAATTCATACTGAAGTTTGTTGACGCTGACAAATACAAAATCTCCGTCATCAAATGCTTGTACAAGAATCCGTACAAAGACTACACCAACAATGAGGCCACCCTTACTCTGACCAAAGCAGAAGTCGCGTATCCTCCATACGAGAAATGTGAATGGGATGGTGTCGTTGTAACCAATAGAATAAAAGTGGATGCACCAGTACCGAGAGCTACTAGATCCTCAACAACTAAGAAAAAGGGCCCTCTTCTGCCAGATCCGTCTACTCCTGCTAAAAAGTAACTTTCCAGTATCTCGTATTTCTTATATTCTACTAAATTAATGGTTTCTTTAGGTTATTTCACTACCCCGCTGAGACAGTGGGAACCAATTCTCAGTTTTATATGGACACTTCAGTGACTATAAGTGACTACGATATGCAGTGCTTGGGCGAGCAACAGTATCTCAATGACCAAATGGTGGACTTCTGGATGCGACACATTGTAGAACAGCTGAGTCCAGAAGATAAGAACAGAACCTACATTTTCAATACATTTTTCTTTAAAAGACTCACGCAAAAGCCAAGCAAAAGAAAAAGTGTGACCCCGTGGGAAAACGATCCTGGGCTCTCCGTAGCCCAGAAGCGACACATGCGTGTCAAAACGTGGACGAAGAAAGTGGACATCTTCAAAAAGGATTTTCTCTTTATCCCGATTAATGAAAGGTAAAGTCGATTTGTTAAATTTTTTTGTTATATTTTTTAAAATTTTATTTCTGTAGCTGTCATTGGTACCTGGTGGTCATTTGCTTCCCTGGTTTGGTCAAAACTGGTCCCCCAAAGGAAGTAAAAAGGGAACCCGGTGCCCGTACTAAAAATGGAAGTATTCTCAATAATTTACCTGAACGGAGTAAGCCGATTTTATTTTAGCATTTACAGAATTTGAGAATTTTATCTTTAGGAATGAATTTTTTTTTAGATGATGATGAAGATGTTGATGAAGATGATTGCGGTAGGTCAAGTTATTTTAAATGATACTAACATTTCTAAATATTCCTTTAATTTAGATTCAGAGGAAATGGATACAGATGACACTGGAGGTGACAAGTCGAGTTCAACAGCAACAACAACAACAGCAACAACAACAACAACAACAACAACAACAACAACAGCGAGTCCTGTCTCTGCAGCTAAAGTCCCGAATCGGAAAGACAAATCTGCCCATATCGATGCCCCCTGCATACTCGTCTTTGATTCTCTTGGGCAAGAGCCTCGTACTAGAATTTACACCACATTAAGGGAGTATCTACAGCAAGAATGGGATGTTAGTACAAGATTTTATTTAATTTTATTTAATTTTATTTAATTTTATTTTATTTAATTTTATTTTTTAGACTCGGAAGACTCCTGGTACAAAATCATTTGATCGATTTGAAGTCCCTGGTGGTGAGCCCGTTGTTCCTCGCCAGCCGAATCATTGCGACTGCGGGTTGTACGTTCTCCAATATACCGAGTCCTTCTTCCAACGCCCAATCACGAATTTCGCTATTCCCAAGCAACATAATATTGAGGACTGGTTTTCTGATTCCGTAATAGAGACGAAAAGGAAGGAGATATATGACTTCATATCCTCTTTCGTACAAGACAAGTTCCCCGAGAATTACCAACATTTACAGAAGTTTAGTTGCCTCCCTTCCGCTGCTGGGTTTTCAGAGATGGAGGATGAAGACTCACAATGAATTTTATAACTTTAAACGTACTTTCTAAACCAGACTTGCATTCAAACTCACTTAGCTATTTGTTATTGTCAGGAAATAAGAAATGGCAATTGGTTCTCGTAATTTAACTTTCAAATTGATTTTTATTTTCTACATAACAAAACATTAACTTTTAAAGCTTGGAGAGTACAAGGATTCAATTTTATACAACAAGAACCCGTACACATTCAATTGTGTTCCTTCCTGGATTGAGCAATGAGGACAACCTAGGAAATCAAGAATACTATTCGGTATTAATTGTACAGAAAATTTACATTTTGTTCAAATAATTTAATGATTGAGTCACATTTCAACTCCTTTGTGACATTGTAGAGATCATGGTGAGTGGAGGAACTTGGGATTTCTATACAAACGAAATATGCCTTGTCTTTCTTTTGTTGTAGCCACCTGGTGTTGGACATGGGCCGTATGGATTCTCCCCCGGCACTGCGCAGTCGTAATCGTACCCATCGCAGTAACCACCCTTTGAGTCAGGGGTTCTGAAGCCTCCGTCCTCATCATCGGACGGTGACCTTGAAAAGTTTACATTCTTCCCATGCAAGTGAGTGAACTCCCGCATCGGATTCACTACTTGGCTCCCACTCTCTGATGGCTTCGAGTGGTTGGAATTGACAGAAGAAGAGTCGTGGTGGTGACTGGAAGAAACGTAGAGATCCCGATAAAGCAAGCTCCCTTCTTCATGGTGCTGAATGGTCGGTGAGCAGAGCGCAGAAGCAGGAATGTAGGAAGAATTGTCATTAAAGTAGGAAGCTGTGGACGAGCGATGGAGTTGTTCATTCTGCTTCTGCTGGTGAACTGCAGGGGGCGTGCCGACTTCATTTTCCCAACAGCATTTGATCCCTTCGTTCAATTTATTCGGGGCTTCGGAGTTCTTTCCATTTTCTAGGTAAATGTTCTGATAGGCTGGTGGGCCTGGGTCAGCCTTGTGTTTGTTTTTCTTGACACAGACCAAGACAAGAATGCATGTGGACACGAGGATAAGAAAAGTCCCAGTCCCGCCGATGATTATGTAAAGTTCTATTTCGTTCAGGCCCCGAAACCAAGTTGCACCTGCGTGGAACATGGTGTGTTCGTTTTGATGAGAAAGGGAGCGGTAGGAAGTGAGGTTGTAGACAAGGAGATCATCTTCCCAAGCATCCACGCCATTCGACAGAGTAGAAGTGGGGGATTCCTTGATCAAAACTGAGACCAAGTTGGACACTTTCCCCCTGTTGAGGGCAGAATCAATGGACACTATTCCGTAATAAAATACTTCGTTGGCCCAGGGCACTCCGACTGTGCAGCTCTGTCGCATCCCGTACTCTTCAGGCGCAGGCGTGAGAGAATTGTGGACAAGGATTCCTTGGGTTCCGAAATTCTCAGTGCTCAGGGCTTCGCGGGAAGTGTAGCAACGAATCTCATAGCGAGAAGCTAAGGGTAAGAAACAATACGTAAGTTTCAAATGTTGTCGCTAGGTGGGAGTGTGGAGTTTACCTTTTCCCTTGTCGAAATCTCCACCTGGTGAGGTCCAGCTTAGTTTCAGTTCTGAAGTAGCCTCGATTGTTTTCTCTATTCGTAGGTCTGTGATTCTGCTGGGTGGGTAAGGATCCTCTCCAAAGCCAATTCCATTCACAATTTGAAACGAAGGGCTCGCTACGGAACGAGCAAAAGGACCGGTAGAGGTCGTGGAAATGTGTGGCACGCTACTCCCGCAACATGCCGCTTCTCCTATACGAAACGGAAAATGGTGAAGAATCTTTTACTTTTATTCAATTAATTGACCTTACCCAAGTTTCCCCTTGTGATGTTCGTATGAAATGGAATGACAGCTTGACCTCGATTGTCATCCACATGTCCAGTGACACTAAAGAGACCAGGAGTGGATCCAAGCTGAGTGAAATAGGCAGAGTAAATCCCATCTCCCCAAGTGATATCTGGATCTAAATTCATTCAATGGAATTATAATATTAATTTTTACAAGTTATTTACATGTACTTGCCTCCACTGCCAGTATCCAGCAATCTAACTGCAAATGACTTTGGTTCATGGACTACTCCTGGAGTTGTGATGGTTGCTGTAACATTTGCATTCAGAACCGGAAGTTCCCCTTGGAGGACTTGAGCATAGAGACGGACTACTTCTGAATCATTCCCTGAAGCAGGTCGTGCCACGTGTGTCCAGAACTTGACTGAAACTGTGTCTGCCTTGCGGAATTCAGTGACGACTGAGATGCTTATGGGGCGGGGTGCTTGGTTTCGGTAAAAGTTGATGATATAGTTCCATATGCCTCCCTGAAATTAACCCCAGGTTTCGATATTATTACCCAAATTAGTACTTTTTCTGTCGCCCTGTGGCGACTCAATTATACCTCTGCTACACCTGGCACTTTGATGTACAAGAGTCCCTCTGCATGCAGTGGCAGCTCAAATTCCTTTCCACTTGGACTAATTAACTGCAGTCCATCCACATCACCAATTTCTTCGGTTGAAATTGTCACCCACGTATTCCTCCCTAGACTCTCCTCCATCAGGAACTGCCCTTGTGCCTGCCACTCTTTGTTCGGCCATTTCAAAGTTTGATGAACCTGTACACATTATAATTATTGACATGGAATACTTACATGATTTCCCTCCTGGGCGAAAAGATAAGAAAGCTGACCTTGATGAGCTGAGTTCCGACTCCTTCTGAAGCCGTTTGAAGAAGAACATCGTTCAGAATGTCGTTTTGCTCCAAGGCTGAGGGGAACTGGGCCTCCGGGATCCTGTACACCTGCGCATAAGGTGGCAACTGGAGCAGAGTCTCAGAGTCATCGGAGTATGTGATGATAACAAGGCGCAATGGCGTCCATTGCAGGAGGTCGTTCACTTTGCTCAATTCTCGACGCAATTCGTAGTCTGGTGAGCTGTTCAATAGGACAAGAGTCGTCGGCCCTGATTCCCCTTCGCTCTTGATTAGCTACAAAGATGAAAGTAATTAAGAAGCAGTGGTGCGCATGTGAAGATAAAACTTACTTTTAAGGCCTCCTTGATTGCGCATGCGATGCACGCAATGGTTGGTTCCTTGAGTGGTTTGAGTGGAATCCTGCCATGGAGATGGTCCCTGTTGTGCGTGGATGTGATTGAAATTGGGAGACTAATTGCAGTGCTATTCGTGTATGAAATTACACCCAATTCAACACCACTCGGAATCACGTGGAAGGTCCTGTACAACGTCTGTCTCAAATTGGACCAACGATTCTATACAATAAAAGGAAAGCAGTTGGACTCCAATTTCCAATTCGACTCGCTTGGGATTCTTACATTTTGATTCATTGCTCTACTTCTGTCCAAAAGAAAAATCATCCGGTGGGACTTCAAGGCAGAATAGGAAAAGGAAATCGCTGGAGGTGAATGCAGTCGACCGCCTGAGACGCCATGATGCTTTTCAGCCCTGGAAGGATGTAAAATGGAAGTGGATTGGGTGTTTTGGGCTCATTTTTATAATGATGTGACTTTCTTACGGGTTGTTGAAGTCCCTGTGCCCTTGCATGACTTCCCACGTGGACTTTCCATCGCAAAGGAAATTGTGTTTCGTCGGTGTGGTTCGTATGTGTGTCTCTCCATTGCAAAGTTCAACCCCCTGCAATTCAGAATGGAAACAGGTTGACATTCGATCTGGCTGGGAGTACAACTGACAAATTCAGAAGGCTCAAATTCCATTAAAAGTGAAATGGATTTCTCACGCAAGCGCATTTGAATGATTAGTACTCAAATTCCTGGCTACTTTATTCCATTTATTTAAATTCTTACGTTGCCGACATGAGGAAGGGACAGGAGCGAAGTTTCCTGCGTGTTGTGATTGCTATCGCACTGGCTGGAATTGCTGCAAGTTCTGGAAGTATAATTACGTGGCTGATTAGTTTTAAATTGAAGGTGAGGAGCATGTCATCTCACCTGTTGAGGTGGCAGACTGTCGTCTGTGCTTTCCTGTCTCCACCGGTGCTCTGTTCCGATGGATACTTTTCATCGTGTGCAAATCCAGCCTCATCAAACACGCCATACCGTGACTTCAACCATTCACGGACTAACAATCTCCCTGAAAAATCAAAATAGCACAATTAAATCCATGCGAGACAGCAATAAGAGCTGGAATTGTACCTCTCAGGCCACCATCTTCTTTCGATTCTCCAACAAAGGAAACTGGAAGTGAAATCTGTTTCCCAGGGACTCCGCATGGACCATATTGGAGTGTCCATGGTTTGTCAGAGTAGACTGGGTGGTCAGGGGTCAACCGGATATCAGCCAATTCGGATGTTTCATAAGTGGCAGGAGACACTTCAAACAAGCCGGTGCAGTTGGGATTGGCCCATTGACTCGGAAGGAGGATCGACACTTGTCGGAAGTATGTTTGGCCATGCGTACTTTTGAACAAAATCTCCGAACTACGTTGGAGCAACGCCTGGAAAAATAAAAATGACACTTACTCAGCATCTCCATTTTTGGAAAGTATCCAAAAGCGCAGCTTTTCTGCTCCCTTCTTTGCGTTTTGGGAACTTGACTTGTCTGACAAAGGAAAAGGCAGGCGTGCCAAATGAACACTTTAGCGACTTATCTCCTTCCATTTTACAATGGCGATTGATGGAAGTGCACTCCAACAAAAGCAAGCTAACCAAAAGTGGCATTTCCATTGAAAACGTTGATGCGTGAGACACAAAGGAACAACCTTTGATTTTGAATGTCAAGGTTCTTGCTGACATCTGGGAAATTAACATTTTATGATCTGGAGATTCGCAGCTTGGCGAAATTGTTGGCCTGAAGGAATAGAGATTGAAGGTGTGGACTAAAAATAAAGAGCTGAAGGCTGTTCTAGAAATTAGTTTTTGTTTTTCTTGTAATCAAAAGTGATTCCTGCTGTGGGGCTTTTGAATTGTTTTGTTGGCTGTGGGACTCCAGTTGTGACCCCAGTGTGTTCTAATTGTCCTGCCCAACCATCTCCAGGTCCTGCAGTGCCCACTAATTCTTCCCTTTCTCCGGGATTCCGTGAATCCAGACTGCCATAAGTCAGACCCATTCTTCCCTTTTTCACAGCAAGATCCCTGACACCAGGGCCCTTCAAGTGCCCAAAAAAGCACACCATGAGGGGAGCGGGTAGAAGTGGGCATGGGTAAGAGTACGTAAATGGACTACGTGCGGTGTGATGATTTAAGAGTCTTCCATTCCGAGTCTTTTCTTGAAAATAGAAAACACAGCAGCAGTCTTTGTGTCATTGTTGTTTCTATCGACTTCCCTCGAGACTCTAAGTTAAGTGTGTTTTTTCCATTAGATTGAACACTCTGATGAAATCAAAGGAAGACTCGCTTGAGGTAGCCCACAAAGTGGTCCTTATTTGTTGCCTTATTGGCAACAAATTACAAAAGGATTCTTCAACTGTTTCCAAACTAATAAAAATAAAAATCCAGCACATGTTGCAGTTAGCACTTTCCCTCTTATGGCAGTGTTTGATAAAAATAAATTTGATTAGCCCCTTGCTGTAATATTTGTGTGGAATTCACACCTTAAGGAAGAAGCATCTCAGAATTGGAAACAAGCGAGGAGTAGAAAGGGATGAACAATGGATGGCTTTGAGGTTTGGAAACTCCCGCTGGGAATGGGAAGAACAACCCATAAGTCAACCTCAGTAGAGATCACTTTTTTTACATAAATCTAAATCCAGGGGATTCAAAAGTGTTCAAAAGTGTTCAAAAGTGTTCTTGGATGGGACACAAATGGGCTATTTCTAATCCAATTTCATCTGCAATTACTTTAAAACCACAATCCACTCATATTCTATGAAACTTCAATTCAAAACAATTTCTTTAAAAAACACACCCGGGCGAGACAACTGGATTTTTATCCAAGGCCGGCCAAATGGTGGCCTCTGTCGCAATGGATTTCCAGTTGACATCCGGTTCTTTATTTCAGTTTTTAAGATTCGGCAGAGACCCAATGGGAAATCCGAACCTGGACCTGGAGTCCAAATGGCCTCCAATGGGATGTTAAACAGAAGAGTGGATCAAGGGCCCATCCCATTTCCTTACAATACAGAAATCCTATCTCCATTTCCGTTCTTAAAATGCAAAGATTTGTTCTGAGGTTGGGACACTTGGATGGAAACAGAGCGTGCGTGTTTGGACTTCCTATTTAACAGCAGAAATTGCAGGCTTCTGTCGCTTTTCAATAAAGCGCAATGAGGTTAAACTGATGTTGCAAAGGAGGCTAAGAAGCGAGTAGGTCAAGGATTCCAATTCACAAATCATTCTGATTGGACTGAGTAAGTATCCATTCACTCCTGAATTTGTCACAACCTATTAATCCCCAATAAAAGTTTTACTTGCAAAATGGGGGAAGCGAATAGGCGTGAAGCGTTGCTCATTGGACATGATTTGGCCCATTCTGGGGATGACATGTTCAGAGTTAACAAGGGAATCTCCACCGCTTTGGTGGACAATGGGAGGGACAAATGTCTTTATGCAAGGGAAGAATCTGAAGCCAAGTCACCGCATGAGGGATGGTTAGGTTGTGTGTTAATTGCAGGTGACAGGATCGAATGGTTCTTGACAGGAGTTAATTGGAAGCCATGGAGGAGTGAAAGGTCAAACATTCAGACACTTATTCTCCTGCTGTCCTTCCAATGGACAATCCAACTGCCACTAACTGCCACCCGGAAAACAAGGAACAAGGATGGAGAGAGCATAACATTGTCACTGTTTGAGCAGCTGCAATGAACCCTTGGCCAAAGGTACAAATCACTTCCCTTGAGGTCGTTTGGAGTCAACAATCGATTGCTAACAAACCTCCTTGTGGGCTGTGACAATTGAAGCATTCGGAAGACTCAAAAGTCACAATTCCCAACCTTCCTACCTGCCTTCTATTCTGCAGCTAAACGTGTGGGTTTGACTGGACGTGTAGATCAACATCCAACATCAATTGATTTCCATTTGTTGGTTTAAGGTATCCAAAGTACACACAAGAGATATCCATTTCTTAAACAAATTCAAACAAATGCACCGGAATACATCCATCCTCTGCCACTCCTTATCCGGTTCAAATTAATCCCACAACTACGCATGTGCTGAATACAAATGGGGAAATGTTGGGAGTTTCAATGTAAGTTTAAGATGAAGTTGTTGATCTTAATTGGTAGTTCTGGACTTCTGCCACCGTGTCATCCCAAAGGTCAACCATGCCAAGTAATGAATGATTTTATAAGATGTTATAATGATTGGGTATCAAAAGAACAGTTAAGTTTCATTCCTTTGCTCTTCATTAACCTCCAATGTGTAGACAATCAAAGAGTTAAAAAGGAATTAGCTGCACGCAACGTTCCTTCCTTTTGGAAGATAATTAGCCAAATAACTTCATATGGCGGAGAAGATGTTCGTGGGAGGAAGAGGTCAAGGGTGGGTGATTGATCGGGAAATAACTTGGATTGCCCCACCCTTGAGGTATATGACACAGACAGGGCGTGTGTTGTCAAATAGTTGGACCTAATTGTAGCAGATTAGTCTCTGTCTTATTACTAATACAGTAATCTTTAACCCTGTAACTCCAGTTTGTATTTATATTTGTATTTGTATTTGTATTTGTAGGACATGCGCCATGACCCGTTTGTGTTGTAATGTTGACAAATGGCCGATAGGGCTGGAGATCCATTGATTGATCCTTTGGTTGAATCTAGTTTTGAGAAGTCGATGCTCCCTCGCGATAAGCATCGAACATTATGCAAACATTTAAATGCAAAATAAGTTGATGAGGAGGAATCGTGCAGTTAAAGCCAACTAAGGATTGATGGCTCCAAGGAACATTGAAAGTTTTAATGTGTTGGGTGGATGAGTTAATTCAACGTCCATCCGTCATGCTCCATCATCAAAAGAAAACGAACAAAACACGGCGCTTGGAAAAGGAACCGAGGCGCTTGCAGTATGTTACACTGTCGGTTAAATGCTAATTAAAAATCAACTCCATTTCATCTAAAACGAATAAAGGAATTGTAGAGTGATTATAATTACCCTTAGATTCGTCACTCCGCTTCCCTTTTCCTTTAATTAGGCTCAAAGAATGAAAGAATGAAGGCAGTTTGGCTACTGAAATCCATCAAGTGGAATTATCATATAAATTGCTCTCCATCGACATTCCACAGGCTAAGAAGTTAAAATTGAATTCTGAAATTAAAGCAATTCATCATCACCTCATCAAGAAAACACTTTGAATTAGTATGCACAAAAGCCGATTAATTTTATGTAAACTTCATTTCGTATTCCGGGAGCAACTCATCTTAACTCTTCCACTCATGCGCAGGAGTCAACTCAAAAGATTCAATTGAAAGAGGCAAGGGAAGGAGGTGATAAATCTGTGTTAATGAAGACGAATGTGGCTGGGATTGTTGAATTGTACAATCAACGGTTCCTTGTTACCTTTAGATTTTCCAGGAGACTCTGGCAGTGGTAAGTGGATGTCCCGTTCGGAGCATGGGGTGAATTGACCAAGTCCTTTGAATTGTCGCCAAGTCGCTCATCAATCGCAACCACCAACCGCTCGAATCCGCCATTGTCTGTCAGTACGAATGAAGCCTCGTTGACTGTCAGCAGGAGTGACAGGATGAGTCCAAGTGTCCAAAGGACAGACCACCGACCCACTTCCCTCCCCATGTCAACCATGTCAACCCGGAATGAGTTCAAGTACAAATGGACACAAATGGACGATTAGTTGAAGGATGGATGTATGGGTGCTCCTTCTGTTTCCGGTAGTTTGGTGACACTGACTTATGGAGAACAACTTGTCCCTTGAAATGCAATGAATGCTCAACAGATCTGAGGAAACTGGATACCCAGAGGGTCCAATGTCAAAAGCATTTCCTCAAATGAAGGAAAATCTCGTTTGTTTTGAACGTTCTTTGAAGAAGTCTTTGAGAACAAGTGTACTGAGTAGTACTGCTAAGTGCAGGCGGAGGAAGTTCTGGTCGATTGGTAATGACTTGTAAGGGCTGTGCCAACTGTTCCCACTCACCATGTGCTTCTATAACTAAAGACAACAATGGACAGGAGCGTATCCAAGACGAGCTTCAGAACTCAACTGAAGGAGACTGAGGATCGAGGATCGAGGCAGAGGGAAGGAAGCTTGAGGCATTTCTCTGCTTCATCCCGTGCGTAGTGTGCGTAAGACTCTGAAGAAGAATCCTCATGCGATGAGTTTAATGTTGGATTAAAGGGGAATCCAAGACAGCTCAGATTTGTAAAGATAAGTGAATTAGGATCCAAGGATCCAATCTGACATGCGCTAACTACATCCAAAGGAACAATTGGCTAAAAACGTATTGTGATGAGATGCATTTCACCTCCACACCGGTTTAAGCACTTAACAAAAGAGAACAAATGCTGCTGATTGGCTAATCAGGAGGTGGTGATGAACTTTCAATTAAAGTTGATCCATAAAAGTGTCAACTTCCCTCATAAAACTTCATTATTAAAAGTTATTATGAGTTCCGGTGGAGTTCCTGGGAACTTTGAAGATTCGGATCAACCTGTGAGAATCCCGGAGTTGCCAATTAACTTGTTTTTAATCACAATGCAAGTATAAATGGCTCTAATTCACACGAAGATTAAAATTAAGATTAAATCCACAAATACAAAGTAATACTTTCATGGTTGAAACCTCATGGTTTCTTTTCCTTTCTTTTCGTGTTGTTGTTTGAGTTTGCGCAGTAGCAGAGTGGGTGTATTTAACAGCGTATGGAGTTAGCATTGGAGTGTCGTGAGTGGAGTGGATGGTGCTAATTGCCTTGTGTGTACCTTACAGAAATATTCTTCAACCCATGCTTAATAACTTAGACATTTTATACGCTTGTCGTGAGGCTACCGGTTCTAAGCCGCTTCTTCCTTTGCTACTAAATTAGCATCAGAAATTAAGTTTGAATCTCACGACCATCCCTTTGAAGATAATTTTAAAAATCAAGATAAACGTTTTAGAAAAAGTAGGAGGAGGAAGTGCCGTCGAACGGAGGTTTTATGCTTCTCCTTTTGGATTTTAATCACAGACTTTATATGGAGATTAAATGGAGTTTGGAATTGAAGATTCAAGAGATCTGGTTTCAGGATTTTAAGATTCATCTCTGCATGCCACTTGGTCATCGGTAGTCTCGGTAGTCTGGGCATTCAAGTAGCCAAGGGTTATGATTAACATATTCCAGGGCAACGAGAGTCCAATGCTCAAAAGTCTCATCCTAATCAATCAGATCCTTGTTCTTCTTCCTATTCGTCAAAGGAGGTGTTGGACCAATGAAAGGTAAAGAAATGTCTCCAGGGAGAACATCATCCCATTCCATACAAAAACTTGGTTTAGGTTTTGATTATTCCCATTGGTTGAAGTCAGTTGGGAATTTAAGGAGAATGAGAGCACAAAGTAAAGTAGTTTTAATAATTAGAACTTGTTTCCAACCCTCCCAGGCAGGCAACCAAATTCATAAATGAAGCAAAACTCCTTCAGCAGGTTACAAACTTCTTCAACGCAGGGATTGCAGTGGATCCGGAGATAAAGAAAGTTGTTCCAATTGAAAAATCCAATGCTAAATGCAATGCATTCACAAATTCAACTGCAATTATAATGTAATACGAGTAACCACATTTCCAACTATCCTTCATCCTCCTCCAGTTTATTCAAATCCCTTATACACAAGGAATAAGGCCCTTCAAGGGCCTTTGATTTACGTATTCCTCGCCCTCTTTCCATGTCAAGAATTCAGTGTTGAAACTCCAGGGCACTCTGAGGGATACGCCCAGTTCCTTTATTGCAAGGGGGCACTAAAACTTTAGTTTTATTTACAAAGTCATTACGCAGAAGAAAACTGGCGCAGAGGAGAACATCGCATGTCCACACACCTGTTGTTTTCTTCCCATCTTCTCAGGTGCCATTTCCCTTGATGACTTACCGTGGAAAATGGCAATTTGGCTCATCAGTCTCCGCATCCTTTATCAATTTACACACAGCCCTCTTCCAGCAACAACTTTCAAAACCGTATCCGCTTGCGTGTGAAAAGATATTCAACAGAAGCTTGTTAGCACTTTTGGAGAGATTTGAGCATGCGTGGGACTGGGATACTTTTTCTTTTCTTCAGTAGGGTGGAAAGGTATAAAGGTCGTAATTCAAGCATTCTGTTCCAAATCGGATTTGTTGAATTGATAAGATTCTTCTTCTACTTTTGTGGTTAAAATGTTTAGTTTAATTTCTTTAAATAAGCCCGCATGGGATTAACTCTTTTGTGCTGTGAATAAAAGGTCCAACCTCCTTCCTTTTCCGTTACGTGATTCCTTCCACTTGAACTGGAACTTTTTAAGCTTAAAATGAGCATTGGAGTTGGAGGCTTTGGTATAATGTTGATTGCCCTGAGATTACTCCTGCGCCAACCCTGTTATTAAATGCTTGGTGTAATTACAGGAGAACCTTAGATGGACCCTCCAGTCCTAAGACAAGGGACTGGACATCCTCTGGACTGATTGCAGCCTCCGCTATCCCTTTGGGCTTTGCATTGATTCAGTCCATAATCAGTCATCAAGGCCCTTCCACCTGCAGGGTATTCGGTGGGTAATTCGAGAGTCCACACGTCTGTCCTACCTGACTTTGTTTCCTCCAACGCCTCCATACAAAGCAAAGGAATATAATTAGGCTGACAGAGGATAATTGTAAAATATGGACCGAGGTAATACGACCGAATGATCCCTCCAAATGCACTGCAATTCAACTGCAGAAGGAACATTGTAATTATTCCCATTAACTCACCCAGTATTCCTTCACTTTAATTGCTATCAACAGATTAGAAAAGGAAGTGAGCAACTGTACAACTCACACCTACCAATTAAACATTCAGGAGACAAAGGTTTCAGACCCTCAAAGGTCAAATCAAGCCACAACTCAAATACAGTTGCTCCTGCGCAGTTCTTTCTTGTCTCTTTTTGTTGACATTGCCCTTAGTGTTCCGTTATGTTTGTCATTTGTGCCAATAATGGAAACAAAGTGGCTAATTTGTTCCGCAGCAGATTGGAATTGGCGAGTGTTGGAAGACAATGGTTGTGCTGGAGGCTCCTGAGTTGAATGTCGGTTGATGTTGAACGTCGGTTGATGTTTTGATGCTGTGGGGCATTTGGATAAAAATAAAAAGTAGATGTATTTGCATGATGGTTGAGTGTGTAATTCCTTCTGATGTAATGCGATGCCTAAGAGCAATTTCCTGTAGTGGAATTTACAATTGATGAGGGTGCTCCTTTTTATTCCTGTCGGTGACAACCCTTTCTTACTCCATTCTCAGTCAGAAACAATTCAAAAATCCGGCGGCGGATGCGGGTGGAAGACCATGAGAACAGAAACCAAAAAGGACAAATCTTTATTCTCCGAAATCTACAAAACATTTAAAACCCACCGGAACTAATTCCACGGTTTGGAAAACACGGTTCCCAACAGTCAAAAAGGCAAAAAGCATTTTGCTTTAAAAAAAACTTTGCACTAATAAAGCATTTCTCCAAGGTTCAAACTGGACTAGAAATTGAAGTTCCCCGGAGGAGTTGAGCGTAGCATCTGCGCCTACGCCTTGAAGTCCGGTTGAACCAACGCCCTCCACGTCTTCCCTCATTACCAATTTATTCAATAACCTTTGTGGAAGGAGAAGATTTAGGAGAGTAATGAAAATGTCCAGGAGGAATAAAGGGTCCCTCCCTTGGATTATGACCAAGTCATTCTGTAATGGAATCACATGGAGCACCGCACTGGGTAGACTGAGCAGTGGATTTGAAGGGATGATGACTTGACATTTTGTGGCTGTTGGATAATAAAGTGATAGCAGATATTATGCTCCAACAAATTGCTTTCATCTGATACGTTGGGCTGGTCGGTGGTTCTAGTGTAGTGGATGGTTGACCATGATTACAAACCAGCAAATAAAGGTGGGACTGTGGCTTCATTCCCATTCCCAACTTAATAAAACCAATGGAGTACGAATGGTTGAAGTTAAAACTGGACCGGATGCGTAGGGTCTAATTTGTATGTTCATAATGAGCATCGAATGTTCAATTGAAGAGACAAACGGAGGACTTGAAGTGGAGTCGTGAGTGGCGTCTTCTTCAGATTATTAAATCGAGGCTCCTTGAAAGAAGATGAATTGAAAGAGATAGGAAGATGGAAGTAGGAATCAAGAAGGGAACAATGAAATGAAATCCTTTGTGCAGAGTCTCCTCAATCATCACATAAGTCCACCATCATCTCATGTCGCCTCAAATGTCGCCTCCTGGTTAGCATAACTTATAATCCCATTCATCTCCCAATAACTCGTCTTCTTTACATCCTCTTTTGTCTTCCGTCATGAAAAGATAATTTATGCTCAGAAGAGACTGGCGATGATTGACAGATTATGGGAAGGAAGATCCTTATACTTGCCATGCGCAAGGCTAATTTGAGTAGAAGCCATAAAAGCAGTTTAGTTACAAGTGTGCTGCGCGTGTGCTTGTATGAACTGTGTTTGATAAATGTGACTTATGGCAGTTGGCGGTGTTTTGGTAGGCGGTGGTTTAACCCGGCAGTAGAAATTACACGATTACTCAATAAGTAAGAAGCCGAGAAATCGTGTCTTGATCTCCGCCATAACCACCATGCACCAAATAATGTTAAAATCCATCCCCTTTGGATTGCCAATCTTCAAGTCAATCAAAGTGGAAATTGAACTTAACGGTCTTGTGGGGATTCCAATTCTTCCATCTTATTTGTGCAATGTCACCTTTGGGGAAAGTTGTTTTTTAAGCCTCTCTTCCCCCATGGCTATTTCAAACGGGAATTGGTGACAAAAGGAAGAAGGCCTAAGCCCAAGTCCTCCTGTCCCTTGGTGACAAAGGACCCTGAAAGCGAGCCAGCTGGCTCACGTTCAAATCCTTATCTCTCCAGGGACAGCTTGACATTAGGCAAATAAATACATGCATTAAGATTAGACGGCAGAAAGGGAAATCCAAGTCAACTTAGAGCTATAGTTTAAGGCTAACCAGCTAAAGCGCGGCTCAGCTGTCAAAGTAAAGCTGCGCCTGAGATATTGCAAATTCTTTGGAACCTAGCCTCCAGTGAAAGCTCCTGATTCGCGAGCCTAATTCAAATTTCATGGGAGAGGATGGATTGAATCCCTTCCGGTAGAATAACTCAAAAGGATTTAAAAAAGACAAGGTTTTGTAGACCTTGTTTTGGACCTGGTTGAGGTATTGGTTGTATGGGGTCACAGATGGGCCAAGGCGGAGGATTAGCCTGAAATATCTCCGCGTAAGCTTAAATCAGGAGGATCCTTTTGTGTTGATTGAGAATGGAGGATGGCCTTTACAGTTGACAAATTATAATGCTCTAATTTTAATCCAAAGAAATGTCGCTCATCTCCAAGGCCTTGAGGTTGAAGGGACATATTTTCCCTCCAATGCACCCAACAGGCTATTGGCTTAAAAAACGTCTTCCAGATTCCATCATTGGATGGCCATGTATGGCTCCCAATAGTTCCAGAATGGAATTTCGATGGAAGTTAAGGGAATCTGTTTGGCATTTTGGCTGATTAGTTTGAGTGTTTGCGTGCTGAATTAAATGTTTGTTCCAATCTCTACTGTGTGTTGCTAAAGTTTAATTTATTGCCTGGAGATAAGTGGGTGTCAGTTGGATGGACTCTTCTTCTTGGAGGATTGAATTCAAAGGGTAATTGAAAGTGCACGAAGAGGGACTTGATGAAAGGTGTGTTTGACGTAGAACAAATCCAGGATCCAATCCCCAAAAAGGACTGAAGGAGCATAAAAAGGGAATGATCATTGGAGCGAGTGAAGACATGCGAAGGCACTTAACTGCCGGAGAGACAAAGGAAGCAATTAAAAAGGTGACAGAGGCAGAGGCCTGTGTTGGGCCTTGATCAAGGAACTCGTCCCATGTCTCCAGTTGATGCCCTGCATTTCAATGACCACTAATGAAGTCCAGAACAAGATCCAAAGGATAGCCCCTTTGGTCCTACAAAACAACCAACGCCCTCCTGGTTACTACATTGCCCATTACCACCGCCAACAGTCAAACTCCACTCTCCGCATCCTCGCCCTTTTCTAAATAAAAGTACACAAACCAATAAGGAATGGAGATTGGGAGAAGCACCTGTTGACAGATGGAGATGATTGATGACCTCTCTATACACAAATACACACGCTTTTAATCACATTAATTACAGTACAATTTATAAGTTAAGGGAACACCATAGACCCACAGACCCTTACAATTCCAACCACAACTTCCAAAGGGAATTAGAAGTTGACTGGTGGAACTTTATTTACCAATGATAAAAACAAAGTGTGAAATTATAAATTGCATTTGAAATGGAAGCGTTCAATTCCATTGTATTATTCGTCACTGGAATCTTGACTCATCGTGTCCTCCCACAGGAGCAAAGTCTCCATTTCTGACGTTAGCAAAGCGCCATTCGTCATTCTGTTGATTATAGAGAAACAGAGGCCCATCATCTTCCTGTCCAACGCCCGCAGTCCCAAGGGAGTAATGAGGGAAGGGTACTTTACCAGGCAGCAGAAGGTCAGCAGAGGAAATGATGAGAAGGGAAGCTGACAGGCGAAGGGCCTTTGGAGGCCCCTTAATCACCCCCCATGCGTCCAAATGGCCCACTGTCAATCCAGGGATAATCAAGGGTATGACTTCGAGGGATCTGAAGATGATTGTGTGGAATTGGAAAGACATATGGAGGCCTTCACACCTCCTTCCTTCTTCTGATTCTCCCCAGGGGGATGAGACATATCATTCATATCATTCTCCAAATTACAACTAATGACAAACCTCATTACGACATCCACTGAAGAGAACAAAGGAAACAGCTCAAGAGGGATATGGCTCTGGATTCTCATTTCAAGTCAAACTTTGCAAAAAAAAGATTTCAGAGTCAATGGAGGTTTACGGGTTTGAAGCTTACATGGGGAATGGGCAAGGGCTAATTGCTTCTGACCTAGGGGTTAGGACCACTCTGCAATTTACTACAATAAATTCACAAAAAATGAACTTATTTCATCCATCACAATTTCCACCTTCATTAGCCCCAGATGTGTCACTCAATTTCATAATCATACCAAGTGCAAATCGTTTTTGCTCAATGTAAACGCAGGGTTTTTTTGGATTAGACGCGCGCCTGTATTGATTCTAAAGGTTTTGTAAATTGTGAAATGGTGGAAGTGACATTGGCGTTAATGGAATGGTTTATGACTCCCAGGATTCCTTAATTCCTTCCATCATGGAAATCATCACGTTCGGATTCTTTTGTAATTGGGATACTTCAGGTGATTCCTCTGAAGGTTTCTGAAGGATTTCAAAGGGACGTCGGAGTTAGAGCTTAAGGGACAAGGGAAGCGCCAATTCGGCTTAAAATCCAAAGGCAGGTGAGACGAATTTAAATCCAAAGGACCACACTACACTGGGATGACCGTGGCATTTAGTCCTTGTGGAAGAGAACTCTTCTGGTTCAATTAGTTTGTAGCTTTGATTGTATTTGATGAAGTTAGTCTGCTGGAATTGGCGTCTCTGCATGGTGGACTGAGGAACTAATTAGTTTCCCTGCTGCCCCCCACTGGGAATTTATATTTTTCAATTCTGTCTTAATGATGAGTGGAATTATTGTTGCCCCGAACCACTCATCAGCTGAATCTTAATTAAGAGGTAATCAAGGGGGATCTCCTCAATTAAAGATTCCATTCAAATGGATTCCAATAAGGAGGGGGATGGACTTGGATCTTGGAACACAGTTGGCATGAAATAAATTAATTTCGTGAATCATAAGGTAATAGTAGAAATGAATCATCCCATAACCTAGAATTCCTTGGGATATTTTGGGTCTCCGAATGAGTCACCCTCTCACTTGAATCCCATTGGGTGATACAGAATGCAAAATTGCATTGTAATGGTTTAAGATGAACGTTAAGTGCTTATTACTAAGGTACCTACGCCAAATGCAAATTAGAACAAAAGAAGACTGACTGAGGAATGTTTTGGCAGGTATCGCCATCTATTGGGTAGAGAGGGAAGTACTGAATGCGCTCAACCACACTTTCATACGGGAATAAAAACTATATTGTAAGCTCAACTTCTAAACGTTTCTTTTTATTTTCAAATAACCTTCACATAGTTCCCTCTATCATTAACGCACGTTTGTAAATAAATCAAACTTAAATTAGGGTTTAAAAAGGTCAAGAAAGGTCAAGAATTGGTGAAGTCTTTAGTAAAGGGTTTCAAAGAAAGACTTGATTTTTCCCTCCAATTTCTCCTTCATCTTTTGGGGAAAGTGCAACTGGAGGGAAAATAAAATTCAAAATTCTTCACTTTCTCAAATTCACTTTTCACTTTGAGTCTTCAAGTTCAAGTTGTCACTCGATCCAGGACAGTTGACCTCAAGGACTCGGTGACCTCTACCACCACTGCCACCTGTAACAGAGGGTCAGTTAATGTAGATGTATAGGGTAGTGGATACAATCAAGAAGCTCTTGGGTCTACAAAACAAAGTCAAAAGTCAAGATATGGTGCAACCTTCAGTAATCATGAATGCTGGGACACAGGTAAATAGCTCCATTAAACGAATACAGTACTCAAGAGGTATAAATAAGGCATTCTATTTCCTAAGGTAATGAGGACGATGAAGCCTCATTTGCCAATGATCAAGTTCCGTGCCGGTAGTGGAGGTGTCCATGCTGTGACAGGTGACTTTAGTAAACTCTTTGTTAGGGTTAACTACGCCCGTGACCTCCAACAAAGTGTATAAAGTTATGAATTACTTTTGTTTCTAGGTCATTCTCCAGTAACTATTGCTTCTAGTCCAACCTCAAGTAAAACTAAAGCGTCAGTGTCCTCTGGAACGATCGAGGATTGGCAGTTGCCTTCACGATATCGACGACGACCAATATCCTCAGAAGAAGTAGAATACATAAATGTAAGACAATTCACAGATTAGCACCAGGCTCACGCAAAGACTAATTTACTTTGTTTTATTTAGAGAGGAGGCCCTGACAAGTTTTAAAAGCTAACGAGCCAACCTTCACATCGGAGTCACCAAACTAAATTATTCTACGATTCTGAGTCTGTAGTATTATTCCCATTTCACTACCAGAGCAGTCGACAATTCACAAAGGAGTTGAAATGAAAGTATCCCATCCTGCTTACACGTAAAGCATAATTTACTGTTTAAAGCTGAAAAGTTTATGAAGTAAATCTCCCTGTAGTCAAATTGATGTCAGATGTAGTTCATATGTTCATTCTACAGACAGAATCCAGAGCCGTTTGGTGGCGAGACTGGATAACCCCGTCGCAATAGCCGGCAGCGATGTTCTTCCATTCGTGGCTCTGCTTCTCTCGTGTCGTTGACATGGGCGGCTGACCACAATCGTTCAGCAGGAGCAGCTGCTCTTGGCCATGTCCGTGGGATGATGTTCGTGTCATCCACATACTCTGCCCACATAGTTGCCCCACCTCCAATCACCATTCGCTTCTGTTCTGGAGTTCCAGTGAAATTGTGTGGGT
>VNWY01000848.1:0-26698 GCA_009869845.1 Pseudachorutes palmiensis | reverse complement strand
CTGGCGCCACTGCAAAATGTGGTTTGGCCTCAGGTGGGTTAGGGCAAAAAAAAACTCCAGGGTCTTGCAGAGTTGAGCTACCATGGATAGTAGTGTAGGACTAAAACTGACCTGGCATGACCGATATGCGCTGAATCATAGACAGTAGGACCACAGGCATACCAAGTGATGATATTTGGACGCAGGGTCTGGAGCTCTACCAACTGACCTTTGGGATGAACCATTTCATCCCAAATGCGTATCCCTGTCCCATATTCTTTAGAGCATGACAGGAACCGGTGTCTTTGTCTGCTTCGGAGGAAGCTTCGTTGACATAGTCCCTTGAAAGAGTCCTTGAAAGTCCCTTTGGTATTCATTCAACGAACAGTATTCAGTGGGAACTAAGAAGCAAGAACGGTAATTAACTTAATCAATTAACTTGTAACAAAAACTTACCACGTGAAAATCCGAAATCAAAATATTTTGGCTCTTCTAAGAGCCACTCGCACGGCCGGAAAAATCTTTTTGTACAGAGTTGGGCACTTTTTTTTCCATCTGTGGTCATCGGCTTTACTTTCTGTTGCTTTCTCCTCCTCAGAATTCACTCGATTTCCACATTTCCAAGTGGAATGTTCTCTTATGACGACAATCAAGTGTAAATCATAGCTCCTTTCTAAGGTACAATTGTCTTTTCCCAAACCCCTTTGGCTCTGGTTTGGTATTTATTCCAAGTTCTGGAATTCGTGTAGAAAGCATCTTATCGGATGCTTTCCTTTCATTTTCCCTGCCGGTTCCCCCCGTGCTTCCACTCTCCAGGAAGGATTTTGGATTCTGTTTCCTTGAGAAAGACGAAGGGGAAAGGAAGCCTGAGATAAGTTGGTCCTTAAGCTATTCTGGAAATCTGGAAATCCAGCATCTTACTTTTTTTTTCATGGAAGAAATCCCATCGCCCTCCCCCCATATACCCCATCACCCAAGTTCGTTTGGCCCTGCTGCTGAGTCTGGGCTTTAAACTATCACGAGAAGCGCCAGTCGCTGCTGCAGCTGCTTCTTTCTGGAGAAAGCTTGGGATCAGAAAATCGTTAACATCCTTGCGCCTGTTCAGAACGAGGGAAGAAGTTGACATCGACGAATAATAAATGCAAAACAAAGTTTTCTTTGAAAGGAGTAGTTTAAAATTCCAAAGCTCAAGGAAAATACTTTCTATATAATTCCAATCCATCCGCTGTCTCGACTGTTTGTGCTGGAACGCTGGCAGTGAGAAGGCAGCCAAGGAATCAGAGTGGCAAATCCAGGTCAGTAAACAAATATTTTAATTATGCTATTTCTGATAGCAGCGTGTGTTTAAGAAACACTTTTCCCCAAAGGACCTTCCCGATATTTGCGGTGTCTAAACTAAAAGGCTTTCAAAGCGAGGCATAAAACAATATCCACCTTGCAATGTTTCGCATGCTTGCGATTTTATAAGCATGAAAAGGATATTATGGACAACTTTCCGCATTTGGATGATTTCGATGAGCGTCATTTAAAATCCAAGTTAGAAATTAATGCCAACCTTAAATTAGAAGGTTGTTTAATTGTCTTTCGTCGACAAAGAATATTGGTTTGATTTTTCCATTGCATTGTTGTAACACAGGTTATTTCCTACTCCATTTAAACCTTGCTGAATCATTACCATTTCAATTGTGTAGTTAAGTACAATTCCGTTGAAATGATTTTATGAGAGACTAAAAGTAAACATTAGGCACTCTGTGATAGGTCCACATTCTCTTGCAATTGGAACAGAAGGGATAGTTATTCGGTTTTTACGATTCCAATTTTGAATTAAGGAAATTGTGGTTAATTGTTTGGGGTGGTCTCTAAATGACACGAAAGCGGCCTGTGCCTAAGCGAATTGGACTACAGCGATTCCAGCGTTCAATTTCACTCTCCTGTTCTTGAGTTGACGACGCTTACTCGTTAGTGCTGTTAGCTTGGGCTCAACTTCCAAGGGAATTTGCTGCGCAAACTTCCAGATTTTGACCAAGTGCCAAAGCACATTAAAGGTAATAAGTGTGAACGTGTGACATCCGGATGGGGTAAGGAATGACAGTTCAAAAGCGTTAGAAATGTGCTGATTTCCTTAAAGTTTTTGGTTGATTGGGATGCGACTGTTTCCTCTGCCAAGGGATTTAATTAGCAGAGACGGGAAACACAGGACGCCTCTTTGTTTATCTGAAAGAGCTCCTAATTCTATCCTTTAAGGGTCTGGAACCGCTGCATACCGTGGAAACTATTCAAGTTCCCGTTTGACGTTTCCAAATCTAAATTAGGGGACCCGATTCCAGGCCTAATTTAATTTCTCTTGCAAATCTTGGCAATTTCTTCTTTCATAGCGTTGACAACGCTCCTTTCGATTCCGGTTCCCTGCTTATTGGCTTCTGCTCTTTCCTCTGGGCAGAATCTATTGAGGAAACATATGGAATTGAATTTGCGACACAATTAGGAAGCTTTGTTGCGTGAGGACGTTCCTAAGTATAGTGCATTTTGCTGACTCTTGATCCTGAATGGAATTCCAATCGCTGAGTCAAACAGAATGCCTCAGCCCTTATTTTTTAGTCTCTCATTGAAAGATGATACTTTTTTGTTTTCGTAGGAGACTTGCTGGGCTCTCAATTTCATCCTGTCTGTCGAAAGCGGTGACGAGGACCAGGCATCCATTATTCTCCAGACGTCGCTCTCCTCCGTGAAGCAACAGTGTCACATTTTTACTCGGCTGAACTTCAGTCCAGAGCAGGAAGCGTTTGAAGGCGGTGGATGGACCAGAGATCCTCGGGTGGTGGTCGCATTATGACCTCGTGGGCTGAGCGCATGCACCGCAGGGCAGCAAATTTGGGGACTGTCGTTACTTCTTGCACCCACCCCACGCCTTATCCTCGGAGAATAGAAAGGTAAGTCAACCAATCAGAGGCTGAACTCAGAAGTCATAAATGCAAAGTGAATGCTATACGCTAAGAACAAAGTTACGTCAAGGTATTGTTACAGAAGTGTTGCCATGCAGGTGCCACGCGCCCGCCACTCCTATGTTTAGTCAAAAGATGCTTATGAAATAATTGAAAGGAAATCTAAGGGTAATTATTCTATGCGGGAACGGAAATGTGACTTAGGAGCTGCTAATAACATAAGAGACACGTGGCATCCTTGCAGATCCCAATCAGAAGATGTACTTTGTACATAAGTGGAGCATAAAATTGGCTCCCGAGAAACTCCAATAACACCATTATAATAATGCTTCCGCTCCAATGATAATGATGCACAACGCTTTTGACAATTCTCGTCCTCATTTATAATTAGATAAACACAGTGAAGGCGTATCAGCACCAGCAGCAGTCAGCAGTATCAATTCTAATTGCAAATTATAGGAATCACAGCAATTTTTGTTACAAAGAATTAAAGAGAAAGCAAGGAAACCATGTTATTTACTTTCTAATGACATCGCTGCGCACTTCCCTGGCCTGACCCTTGGACGCGAGCCTTGCCACCACTTGAGTGAGCTTCCACGGTGGTGGCTCTGGACTTGGTTTCGGATGTGGGTTAGAGGGTGCACTGGGGGTGGTGGAGGTGGCATCAGTTGTGAAATTGGTATAGGACATGATCCCGTAAAAACCTTCCTGTTCCTGTTTGATCTCGTGGAAAGTTACATAGGATCCCCGCAAACTCGGTAGCAGGCGCTCAACTTTTCGGAGAGCCCGAGAAGTTTATTCAGAAACTCCGAATTTTCTTCTCCCTCAATTCAATTCATATTCTGCTCGTGTGGAGTTTATTAAAGTGGAAGGCAGACGGTTAGGAAAATGTGGCCTCGGCCCCACTTTCCCTCTCAGAGAAAGCCACCCAGTTTCTCCTGCCTCAATAAAACGAAGGTAAATACGTGAGAATCCATTCAGTTTCCGTCTCCACTACCGTGGACCGTCGTCACCCGGAGACGCCTGCTGACAAAGATGTGATTCCACCGCTCCTCCAACACAGCTCAAACTGCCAGTTAGTAAGCGGAGTCTGAATCCGTCAAAAGGGACGGGTCCCCTTCATCTCTTGTCACTCAACTGGTCAAGGGTCGAGTCGACAATGAGCATTTCTTTGTGGAAGAAGGCCATCCAACTTTCACAGAATAGTAACCCATACACCATTCCACCGTAAGTTAAGTTACCCCTTAGCTCCTTCCTCAACAAATATTTAAGGTCACCACCAAGTGGCCAAGGATTTTCTAGCAGATGGTACAAACCTTTTCACGTCATCATGCCCGCCTTCTCCCTTGCTTATTAGTTGAGGTCGGATTTCTTAAAGAGCTCATGGGTATAATGGGGAAAGCAAAAAATTGGAAAGTGGATACTATACGTGATCAAAGCACAATCCATAATTCTGAAACACAAAACGTTTCCAGGCTCAGAGTATTGGTCCCGTCAAATGGCCTCATTTGACCATTCCACTATCAATCATGAACGAATTCGATTCGAATTCGAAAACTAATTCGTTTCTAAATTCTAAAATCCCAAAGCTTTTTCTGTCTGAAAGTTCATTTTCCTCGAAGAGATAATAATGCTGAGAGATGGTTTTTTTGCGGAAAGGGTCAATAGGTCTGGTCTTTGTCGCATGAAAAGTACTTCCCTATTATCTTCGTCATTGTGAGAGTTTGCATGTCAATGCGGTATTAGGCGATGCTTGGCCTTTGACCGTAGTTTGTCCTCATTCTCCAGATGGGCGGAGTTCCGCTTCCTCTAATTGATTTCTCCCAAGTAATAATTACGAGGATGAGCTCATTTTCCTTGCTTTTGATGCACAGGAATAGCGACATTTAACTACTTCTCCTTCATTCGTGTAAACAGTTCCTTTGTTCCCTGTATGATAAACATGTTTTTTGTATAATATGCTTCCCATGCTCTCTTCCATTGTTGGCTTGACCTAGATCAACCTCTCTTTCCGCTGCTTAGTCCGAATCCAACTGAAGCAGAAGAAGAAGAGGCTTCATGGATTTCTTCTTGTTGTAGTTAGTAAACAAAACAGTCAAATAAAATAGGCGGAGGAGACGCTTCCTTGCTTCCTCCCTCTGACTCATCATCTTTTTAAATTATGGGCTTCACTGATTCCTTCTTTTCCCCGTTCGAGCGCTGAAAGAATAATGGCTGACCCAAATACTTCCGTTACCTACTGTATTCTTCCTTGAAATTAACCGTCTAACTTGGCTAGTTGAGTTTACCGGACTATTCGTTAGGTTAAGAAACAAAGAATTGAAATCCAGGCAGTTGTTGATTCGGATATTAATGAAAAGTCAGTCAACTTTTCCAACTTTCTCTTCTAAATGTCTGCCCTGACAAAGATTTCTCGTGAATTATTATTCAGAGGAGAATTTAGTCTGGGAACGGGAGTGAAGGTCTGTTTTAGATGCTTTAGATGGATTATGAATTATAAATAGTGACCTGGTGGCATCTATAATGAACGATTTCTGCGTGTACTTTCCCAGTTTATATGGTGGCTGGGAACGAGGTTTCGCTTAATGGCGCTCCTCTTCTTTTGCTACGATAACGTGGGAACGGAGGCGGAACAATCCGGATGCTATGTCGCCTTAAAGGGTTTAAAAGGATATCCGAGGTGATGGGGAAATGGACTATCCTTACAGAAATATATTGTCCTTGTGCCACAGGGTACTTTGGGATTGGAAGGGTTGGGTCGAATGGATACTATAACGTATTCTGAATATAAATATGTAAAAGTTGAAAGTATACGACAGAGCCAAGGAGGGTGTGAAGGACATGCGATATTTGATAAGAGAAGAAGATGTTAATCCTTGATCTGTCCACTTGGTCCTGTCTTTTAAAAGTCCTGTCGTCATCATCAGTCAAAACTTCCTTGAATCCGGATGACATCCGGTCTGATTTAAGGGGTTTTTGGCACTAATGTTTTCCCAGAAGAGTGGCATAAGGGAGTGATTTGATTGGTTGACTTTGTCCCAGTGTCAATGACTCATGTTTGCTTAAGTTTAATCGGAAGTAAATTCGATCCGCACGCAGGAGTTGAGTAATGGGGAAAATAAAAAGATTTGGACTGACGCTTCTTCAGCAAGGGAGAGAGGAATAATCGCCATTATTTTGCGACTGTTCGAATTACCCCCATCGCTTTTCAAAATGGCTGCCGTCCAGGAAGCAGTTAGAACAATCCATCATGTCAGAATCAATTCAGTCGATCAGGTCAATCAATCACACACCTGCCCATGCACCACTTACAACTCCGCTCCCTTCTCCCTGGTTCCATCTTACTCCTAGCAACCAATCGGGGAGCGGCGTCATCAATCCTTAAAGATGTGACTGAATCCCTGTATAATTTCCATCCAATCATCTTGATTGATCATGTAGTCGATACAATCCGGGGTTTTACAAGGCAAGGGATTGAGGGAACAAGGAAGAGGTCAAGGGAATGATTGGATCATTGGATGAGCCTTGGGGATGTGCCTCTGGGCCCCTGTTTGTTCTATTGTTGTAGGGTCAGTGTCAATTAAAGTGGGCATTGACACGAATCCCTGTTTGTATGGAAGGAGTTATACCCTGTAATAGTCCTATATTGGGGGTTAAAGAGTCGAACAAAACAGTGTATCGGGGGAGGTACAGAGTACAGATCCTGTTTCCATCCACCTCAGAGTGACGAACAAATGTCCAAATTACAAGCCACAAGCAGAGGGAAAAAGGATACATTCCACACTGGTTGTGTTCTCTAAACAGTCATCTTTGTTTAGTTTATGACTGAGGTCAGAAGGTCAGGACGAGTGACCTTGTCCAAGTCCACACCCACCATTATTATCCCACTTTGAGACGACAGTGGTCACATGGTCATCAAGTAGCGGGGGATGGTGCAGAATAAAGCACACAAACACGCACAAATTCCATTCTAAAAGAGAGTTTTAATTGTGATTCATCAATGACCAAGATTAACTAATTGACCTCTTCGGTGTCCATTCCAAACACTGCCATGTCACCACAAGAAGGGTTCACTGCTGATTACAATTTCCATCTATGTGACTGTGGAAGTGGATTCTTCACACCAGATACTGGGAAGTACCAAATTGCCAGGTATAATAATACTAACGTTAAGCTAAAGGTAAAGGTAACGTATATGTTTATTAGGTTTAACTACCCTATTCCGGACACTTTTCATGTCACAATGACCTCACAACGTCACAACTGACGTTATTTTGGAAACTGTCCACATTTTGTAACAATCGCCGCATCCCAGTGTATTTTTGATGTTCGGGCCTGCTGTTTGTAGAGTTTACATTTTGGGATTGCATTTATAGTTTGTATGGGGAAGACTTCAGGACAGAAAATTAAAGTTAACAAACTGAGTTTGATGAGTTGAATTGGTAGGCGAGGTTGATTTACTTAACTTTTTTTATTCTGCTCTACTTTAAAAGGTTTCTTGGAGCTCTGACATCATCTTCATGGAATGGTGGTAATTCACACTTCTTCAATGGACTAATGGTGGTGCTTAGGAGCTTCATTCTTTCAGCTAGCTGCAAACATTGACACTGTCAGGAAGTCCATTTTAGTATGGTTTCGCACTTTTGGGTTTCTCTGGCTATCGGATTTCAAGGTTGTGATGCGTTAATCCAATGTGTGGGGATTTTTGGCTGTGTGGCTGAACGTGCAAGATTACAAGACTTCAAATCCTTCAGTGCACACATTTCATTGTTCTCTTTTGATAAGGATATGACTAATTGGAAGGGTATTTCAAAGATTCAGTTTTCATAAACTTTGAGGAGAGGATCAGGATCTAATTGTGATTTGGAATATCCTTGGATGCGGGTTGAAGGGTACATAATAGAGGGTTGCAAGGTTGCAAGATGCCTTGGTTGTTTGTTCCGCTGAAATTGAATGTCTTCGGGTTTCTCAATTCTCGTGTTCCTTGAAAAGAGAACTTTCTCGAGTGTAAATTAAATTGGAATAACTTTTCCTTCATTTTGTTGTGAAGGAGTTACAGCATAATTCATTATAGCTCACGTTCCTTGTGCCATGTCCTTGCAACTTGCAATTTATTGAATGTTTGAAACTTTATTGAAGTCTCATCCTTTTGCCAAAGTGTCTTTATTGGTTCTTAGGAATGAGCTCTAAAGGATGAATATCATTTTTCTTTAGCAGAGTGTGAAATACTTTCTGTTGAATAGTTAATCGTGGGAAGGATGTCAATGTCATTCGTTAGACTACCTATTCTTTACTATGTGTGGGACGGGAGACCCTGATTATACTCTCTTACCATCAACATTTTTGAAAGAATAAGACAAAAATGAATGAATAGTATTCGGAGTGTCACTCCGAATGAGGGAAAAGGGCAAAGTTACTGACATATTACTAGTCAAGTGGATTCTCACAGGGTGGGAATGTAGTCAGAAACAACTGGGTGTAGGAGTACCAAACATTCAATGTAAATGCACCGAATTTCATTCTTAACGTTAATTACTGACCTTTGGACTTGGAAACAGGCAAACACCCGGGAGAAAGCTTTCCCATCAATTATTGGAAGCTCCGTGACAAGTATTGGAATTTTTAATTAGTGGAGTGGGGGAGTGTGGGTGTGTCATGTCATAATTAGATCATCAGTCCCTCCTAAAGAGCTAAAGCACGAGCTAAAGAAAGATAATTTAATGATTCTTTCGTTTCTTTTTTATATTTTCAGAGTCAAATTTGGGGCTCCTCTGGAGGAAGTTTTCAAAAATGACATTCCAGGGCCGCTGTTGGTAAGTAATTCTTCGCCATTTTCATTTTCATGGGTCCCTGATTCGACTCACTTCCCGACTACAGAATTTTATCTTCTTCTTTTACATTTCGATGTAGTGGCGCTCCGCCGAGTTTACAATTCGTGTCGGTTCATTCACGATGAAAATTGAGCGTTGCTAATAGATGATAGCCCTTGTGAATTCAAAGTGGTGAAACCACTGCCATTATACCTCAAAACGTTGTCTAATTTTTTCAATTGAAGGATCAGGTCATTCACCTAAAGTTTTTTCAATTCCATTTTATACACCAACTGCCATCTAATCCCCAATTATGAGACTCTCTGTTTGAAGTCAGCTCAGCTCCACCTTTGACTTCCGCCAATTAGTTTCGATCCTCGACATGATCAATGCCTCTCCCGTTTCCTATCCATCTGGTTCCTATTTTTGGAAGGATTCTTGTTTTCCTAGATACATAGATAGAAGAAGAAAAGGTTTCCGTATAAAAGGTGAAAAGACGCAGACAGAGTTATGTATGGTTTGTTCAGATCTCAGACGTTGACATTTAGAGTCTTGTTGGGGCATTCTGATTAGAAAAGTGTGTGCGTAAGGACAGAGACTAAAGTGCGTGGGCGAAAGAAGGAAATGCACGAACTCTGTAAATAGCAAAGGTGGTGGTGGTGTCTCCACTTTTAGAATTTCTCTCCACGTGGACTCCGTGTCCTTTGGATGCTGTTTGTATTATGAATCTTCATCAATTGTGTTTGTATGAGTCAGAACCCATTGATGACTGATGGATTGAGGACTTGAAAGAGAATCAAAAGTGACTCACCTTGTCTTTCCTCATTACGAAATACTATTCGCACTGATTTTCATGCTGTGCCACTCCGCGTGTCGTTCTTTGTTTTCCTTCCTTTGCCTCTACTTGGTATTTTGGGAGGACATGTGCGTCTATTAATAGGCCAACCAGAGTCTCACTGCTCAGTGTATACATTTTGGGCCGTCTCCATCTCCGTCGCCTAAAAATAATACATTCAATATTTTGAAGGAGTGCCTAAGAATAGCAAGGAAAATGTGCTTTCGGATCCTCTTGATTGATGCGTACGAGCAGAGCATAAAGTTCTGAGACCACGCACAGACCAACGTGTGGAGACACTTCATAGCCGTCATACTTTCTGAAGTGTAGATAAATTGCCTTCCCTATTGATAGATTTCAATGAAAACCCAAATGTTTTTCAGTCTCTCAAAGTTAGTTTGAATTTTACGATGGGCTTTATGTGGAACGTTGGAGTCATAATAACTTATTCACGACAACGCCACGGGAGGTTTTGACACAACTTTCATTGAAATTTGTTGATGTTGATCTGAACTTAGGAGGGTTTGAGCCTCTTGCTCAAAAACAGAGACGTAAAATCAGAAACAATTATACTGCCCCAAAACCTCATACTAGCCTGAATAAAGGATCAGTTTTTGTTATTATTATTTTACTATAGGCTTCAAATCCATCCTTGAGAGTCCAGACTCCAGAGCATTTGAGCTGGAAGTATTTATCAAACAAACAAATACTTTGGTCTAACAATGATGCTGTTTAAATCTCAACTCGGTGGGGGATTTTAACCTTATGAAAGCAAAGAACATTCGTAACTAACTCTATTTTGATCTCATTGATTGTTCCGACCGGAAGGCATAAAATTCTGTTCTCTCTTTAGTCTAAAACTTCCTCTCCTTCCTGTACTTATTACTACAAAATACAAATACCATTTCGAACCACTTCGTGAGTCAGATTTCACACCCTCTTGTTTATGCGTAGGAATTCCTCTGCCACACACATCCCCTTATGTTATTTACAATCCTGCAAGAGTTGAATTTTTTAGCCAAAAATGACTATTACACTGCGTTGCTTATACATTTTTTTTCGTTTTTTTTTGGCAGATATTAATCCTGAAACTGAACAAGGAGGCACCCTACAAGAAGGACGTGTTTCGAGCTCCGGGACATCAAGGGAACGTGAAGAAATTGATTCACTTTCTCCAGAATGGACGCCTCGTGAACATTGACAACTTTTCGGTATATACGATTGCTTCCGTGCTCAAGAAGTTTCTCCGAAAGGTTCCTGATGGGATTTTTGGACGGGAAGGGGAGCAGCAGTTGTTCCACATCATTGACATGGAAAGCGTAGAAGAGCAAAGGGACCACATCTACTCGTAATAAATGCTTAAGGAATTGTTTATTTGGAAAAATTAATATTTTTGTTACTTCCAGACTCATATCATCACTGCCTCTGAATACCCAGAGACTCATCGTACTTCTATTTGGGACGTTCCGTGTTATTGCATCGAATGCTGATCGCTCTGAAACAGGGATGACTTCGGAGGCTCTAGGTGTCTCCGTCGCCCCGTCTTTCTTTCAGAGTTGTGTCTCGGATGGGAAAACTGCACGAATGGAAGACGTCTTGAGATACAAGGTTAATATCTTCCCAGTCTCATGCGCCGTTTAGCTCTTTTTTAGATTTCTGCTTCTTTTCAAACCCCAGACTTTCTCTTCCGTAAATTTATGAAGTTCGATGTTGACTTGACCTTAAACGGTTGAGCCAGTGACCTTTTATCTGAATTGCATGCATCTATATATGCCTCTTCTGACCAGTTTTCTTATAAACTCCATCACTTCTAATCTATTCTAGATGCACAGTTTATTAATCCTTCATTACCCTTTCTTACTTTCTCTGCTCTGTACTATAATCAGCACTTCTGTGCACGCCTCTTTTCTGTAATTTCTAAAGACTTAAGGTTAAAAATAACGAATTATGAGACATATTAGCTAAGGGAAGTTTCAAATTATATAAAAATTCAGCGCTCTTCAGTTTCTTTTTCATCTTAATTTGCAATTGGCAGTTTGCCAATTTTCACAAACTTTTTACTTTAGTGATTCAAAGCCTAACAGAATTTTTTCTGTTTTTATTTCTTTATTTTCACTCATTCGTTGTCGACTCATGTCCTAACAGGCCGAGATTGACGTAAGTCTCTTTCTCAATTTATTAGTCTACTAATTATCCTTTTTTTCTTGAAACAATCAATTTATTCTGTCACTTATATTAGAAGGAATGCCGAGAGAACCAACGATCAGAAAATGTCTCATGCAGTTCTAATTTCCTTTTCAACTTTATTATATTTCTCTAAATTGAAACTTCTTCTTACTCCTGCCCTTTGTTAATTTATGTTTAATTCATGTGCCTGTTCACCTTTTCTCTGCTTTTACCTTCACTTTACTTTATTGTGCTTGGAATTTTGTGTTTATTTCTTTTGGTTTATCGCTGAAGAGAATTCTAGTCAAGTTGGAGGGTCATGTGTTTAGCCTGGTTCCGTAGGTGTTGTGTATAATAATTCAAATTAGTAGTTTAGTCTTCATGTTGCTTTAAGGTGATGAATTTTGGACACTGGAGTTTAGTTCTAACCTGTAGTTTGTTGATCCTTTGTTAACAGGTTGCTACCAAAATCATGAAGTTTCTAATAGACAACTTTGGGGTTAGCAATTTATTCGGTCGTGATAACTACGAGTATTACGCTCGAATCACCGGGCGGATTCTCAAAGTGGAAGAAGACTGGATATTCAGTTTCCGTTATCCTCCAGATGGGCTCGTTTCCCGTGAGTTGCATACTTCCATTCCGAATGAATCTACTATACAAAGCTGTTACGTGTGATTAACTTATTTTAACCTCTTAGTTCTGAATACTTTTTGTTTGTATAAATTAACCTTAACTCATACTACGTGTGATGTTCTCATTAACTCGTGTATTTGCGTCTGTATGACGATATTTGGAATAGGCCTAATGTCACTTGAAGCTGAGAAAACGTGGTTGCAAGTTGAGTCCGAGAGGTGGGGACTTAAATTCAGTCTCGCAGGTGAAGCCATCAAATAAATCTAAGCAGAAAAAATACGCCTCAGCTTTTTAAAGACAAACTCGTCGCCTATTCGTCCTTTGGCTTCTCTTGTGTAAAATTCTTGATTTTGATCTTAACAATCAGACTCCATGGACCACGGTTTTCTCATTTCTCATTCCCGGAATGTTGAAATCCGGATTATGATGAATTCCGTAGACCATTCACTGGCAATTCGATGCCTGTGCGCTTGTGGATTAAACTGGATATTCCCTGCATGATGTGTAAAACATTGAACTAAGTTTGGTAGTAGTTGTGTGGCTGGCAATATTATTCCTTGCTTTGACCTCCACTGTGTTGTAGCATTAAACATGATTTCTTCTTGTGATTCATAGCAATGTCGCAGCAAGAAGAAAGTCACTCTACTCCGGAGTTGATGAAAGTCTCGTCTGCTGATGGACTAGAAGACGTAGAGGAGTCAGAGCCCAGCTCCTCGCTCACAATCATTCCTGAAAACAATCTACTGGAGAGCTACACGCGACTCAGTATCAGTTTAGAAGACAACGGGCTCTTCAAGGTACTGACCAAGGATCATTGTGTCAAATCCATGGATTATACTTATCATTGTTGAGGTTTAGCAGCGACAGACAACTAAAGTGTTCCCTTTCTTTCTCTGAAGGATACGATTGATGATTCACCTCGATGTTCTAATAGTTGTCATATGACGTTAGATGAGCTCAGAGCTGTAAATCACTACGCCGAGAGCACAAAAAGTCTTACATTTCTCCCGCAGGTATACCACTCATGTGGTCTATACGCATGCCCAAAACCTTAAATGTTGCTTTGTTTTGTCTACAATCTAAAAGTAAAACCAAGTTTTCCTTCTTGGGGACTTTCTCTGATTTAGAACGAGTCTTGAGTCCACCATTGAGTCCCAAGTTTCCGCGCATGTTCAGAGGTATGCGGTATGCATGGCGCATGATAACGCACAGTAGACTGGGAGCAGTCTCTCATTGTCGCCTAACAACATTTGTGGACTTGTATTTGAACAGAAAACGCTTTGAAATAACTTAAACCAATGCAAAAACGCTTGGGACTTGAGTTGTCTCCTGTCCTTGTTTGTAACCACACCGTGCTGTCCAGCTCCGAGCTTAGATTTACAATTGCCATTTGTTGTTAATTGCTTGCCATGATCGTTGGTGACTGATTTTCAGGTTCATGAACGTCAGGCTGCTAGGATGAAGACACGGTCCGAATGGTTCCTATCCCCTTCCCCCACTTCTAAAACTACTCTTCTTGACCAAGCTTCGGCATCCTCAAACCAATTCTTCATTCTCCGTGAAGAACCCATCACAAATCGAACAGGTGGGATCAGTTGTTCTGTTGCTCATTGCTCATGTTGGCTCATGATGTCGAGTTAAGAGTGTAATTTAGAGGTCTTTTAGTTAGAGGTCTTTTAGTCATAGGTTCGGCAGGTACCAATATTACCGTATTTTAAACCAATTTCTTTTAAATTCCAGGACCTGGAAGCTTGTTCAGTTCAAGTGCTGAGTCACTGAAGCAACTCGTCCGGAGGTCTTCAAGTAAAGAAAAGGACCGACGCCTTGTACGACGTTCTAGCAAGAAAAATAAAGAAAACGGTAGTGGTGGATCCAATGGGAAATGTAAAATGGCTTCCCCATCCTCTCAGACTCAGCCGACATCACCCCCTTGCGTCCCTTCATCTGCTAACAGCATCAGTAGTAACGCTGTAATCAGTAGTCCCAGTGTTGCCAACAATTCATCAGTTCTCAATTACGACTCTTCTGCCTTTAGTTTCAATACGACAGATCCCGAACCGCCAGATGACAACCAATCCCACCACGCGGATTCCTGTCCAGAACCTCATTCGTCAGAACCCAGGGACCCAGAAGTTTTAGAAAAGGACTGTACAGAGATGGATGTACAAACCTTCCACGTCACACTTACCTACAAACCTAGGATTTGAATCAATGCTTCCTAAATACGTTTTTACCAATCCTAAATTACCGCCAGGAGAATTTTTATATCCTCCAAAAGGAGAAGCTGTTACTGTAATGTACAAATATTTCTTACCCGAATGGTGTCTAATGAAGAGACTAAGTCAGACATACCCCTTCTACATTTCCATAGACTCAATGTCGTAACTTTCCACGTTTTTTTCAATTTCCCTCATCCTCGATCCCCAGTTCCAAGTGAAGCATTCGTCTTTATTGCGCTTCTGTAAATACGGGGTAGCTATGACCATATTTTTATAATGCACGGTTCGAACGGGAGATTTTATACTTATTTTTAAATGGAGAGCTATCGCTAATTGGTGTTAAATTCCAATTGCTACTCTTCTTTCATAGGTCAAATGGGATTTTAGCTCTTTTTAATTCGTCCAAAAGGCTGAATTTCTATTAAGCAAATAGATGCTTTAGGATCATTGGATTCGAAACTAGATAAAAGAAACTAGAATAATAAGATTGTCACTAGAATCAACATCAATGACACCAAAATTCAACCTTTACCTTTTGGTTTTGAAAGAAAACTCTGTAAAAAGAAATGACAATCTTCATGCCTGAACTCTAATGGGCGGTGTTCCCCGTTACCCGAACTAATGTGTGATTTGAATGTGCAAAATGTCCATAACCTGTGGATGTGAATCCAGTTTAATTCAACTGGAAAGAATTGGTTTAAACGACAATATTTGTAGCTTAATTTACTTTTGTTTATCTTTTATTGGAGAATTGGGATTAGATTAATTATTTTATTAGCAGTAGCCGGATTCACATCTCCACCATAATGACACACTTTGTACACTCGAAATCCTACAAGAGTTCAGTAATTAAGATTCAGTTTTCAGGCAAAAATGAATTGATTGGGCACCAGTAGTGATTGATTTCCCTTTAATTCCCTTCTCCATGAAATGTCAAAACTTTCTTATTCCGTATCCTCTTTCCTAAAAGTTATTTACGCACTGTTTTGTCCAATTTTATAGAGTTATCACTTATACTAATTACTTTGACTATAAATGAAATCGATGGAATAAATCATCTATTAGTAAACATATTTTGTGTGACTTCGAGAACACTTAAGAGTGGAATCCTTTACAATTGCGTTGATGATTTCAAGACAGTAACATTGTACTTGTACCTGCACATGGTTTGGCTGTAACTGTTCACTCTAACTGTTCACTTCACACGTGCTTGAGAATCCTACGGAATTCATTTTCGATTTGCATTGTATTGTATTGATATTGGAATTGGACAGAAGGAACATACGCTTGGCTGGTTGAGTTCGTATATGCATCTTTTCAGAAATTGCTCAAGCATACGTGTCTGTCTCAAGTCCTGATTGAGTAAAGGGAGTCCCTCGCAGAATCCTTGGAGCGACGAAGCGTGGGTAAAGGAAATGCAGAATTCCAATGAAATGGCCTCCCAACGTCCTTTTGCTACGATGGCAAAGAAATGAAGTAAACATGAGAATGGATGACAAAAGTCTGAGGTTGTAAGACGCCATTTCTATTAATCGTTCTGTATTCATCCTTTACTGCCAACTTGACAGACCTATGGTTGCACCTTATGGACAGATTCCATCTTCCACTTTTCCTATTTCAAAATAAAAACATTCCTTCAAAACTTGTTCAAATTCCTTGAGTCATTACAATGAAATAATAAAACTTTGATACTTTGATACTGCCTCGTAACCTGCCTTGATACTGCTACGGAACTTTGATTCCTGTACGGAATAGTTCGAATCTAAAGAAACGAAAAGGGAACAAAAAGGGGCTGGAGATGTCAACATTTATTTGAGAACGAATCGTTTTTGAGATTAAAAGAGTCGGACACATCCCTTTCTGACTTTCGATTCTGTAATAAATGGATGTAATAACTGACCGTCACATCAATTATTTTATTAGTTATGACATCGTAACTTTTCACTATTCCGACAATTTGTAACACTGTATTGGGATCCCTTGGGAAATCATAGAAAGTCACCTTTTAGATCACACTTTACATCCATAAAATCATTTATGTGCTTTTTCTTAAGATTTTAATGCTCAGATTTGCATTATTCATACGATAATGTAGGGATTGGTAAGTGCATACTTCCCTTTGGATCATTTTATTACAGTCCCATTCAACCGGCTGCCGGATTTGTCGACGTAATGTAAAAGCATCTAAAGTACCCCGTCGTCCTAGTCCGGTTCTATGGTTTGCAAACTTTTATTCAAATGAATCACAACTTTCTCCATCATCTGCACATGCCGCTGTGAAAATTCGAGTAACATGGGGATAAAAGTGATGACAAGTAATATCAGTGAGTAATTAATCTGCACCCCTCCTTGCCACTTACGGTTTAAAACCGACGCGCCTGCCTACCCTTTAACCTTAAAACCCTTGATAATCCTTTTAATGAAATTCCTCGCTTGGTTAGTTCATCCGCCAATGAAAGTGGAACGTTAATCATAAAATCGTTAATCCTGGCTCAAAGGAAACCCCAATGTACTAGAATTCTGTCTATTGCATATGCGAGTGCATACAACTACAAACATTTCCACTAACATAATAATAATAATAAAAGTAATTGATAAGCAAGTGTCTACAAATAATGTCATTTGTTTCATTTCAGTTTTTCTGTAACCAAGTTTCCTGCCTGTTAGAATCATATCAAAGTTGCTTAAAAGCGTAAATTATAAGGAGGCGACTGAAATAAAGAGAAAGCAGTTTCCGCCTCTGTCTATTTCATGTAGTGATCTGACGCCAATCAACTTTCACCAAAATCATTTTAGAAAATAATAGTGACAGATTTCTGAATGAGTGGCGGAAGTTCATAAATTGTATTAAAGGGAAATTATAGTTTTTATTTTTTATTTTTATTTTCAGTTACATTTCCAATGTTCAATCTGAGTTGTAGAATATAAACTGCTTCCTCTTCTTATGTTCCTTTTTAGCCTGGAATTCAATCGGAAGACGGAGAGATGAAAATTCCAAGGAGTTTCGTGTGAAAACTTTCTTTTAGCTGTTTTCTTTTAGTTGAAATTGGTTTTTCATTTCCTTCCAGCTCCACTCGGAGTCAAAAGTGACATAAATTGACTTGTCCTCTTCATTCCGTACTCCAAATATTCCAAAGACAACAACAAATGGCATTCCGAATGACTATCGGTCTTACCTCAAGTACAACTTTCACTTTCCAAAATATCTCTATAAGATTCTATCGGACTTTTAAACGTGTACTAATGACATCTCTCCTAACATCCCACTTAATTAAATGACATTCAGGATGTAGTTCTAACTCCTCCTTAGTCCAATGTCTAATTTAATGAATGTGGATTAAGTACTCTTAACATCAAATCTAATACTGAAGACTCTTACAGGAATGAAGCGTCGGTGTATTCCTCCTTGTGGGTGTTTTTATACTCCACATCCTTTAGATACCACAAGGAACTGGTAAAGGAATAATTATAGTTTAGTCATTATATTCTTATTATTATTCAACATGTTCTTACCTGTCCCTTGGAGTGGAGGAATCCAATGTTTTGCACAATTACTGGAAACAGTGACAGGAGAAAGACGGTGCTCCAGCAAATGCTGAACGAATTCCCCCTACTTTCTCCGTTACAGTAGTTTGAGTTACAGAATCTTTCCTCACTTCGGAATCCTGCCATAGTTGCAATCTGCTCAGGTCAAACAAATCAAAACAAATAATCAAAAGTTATATATAAATGGACAATAAAATTAGTTTCATAAGAACGCCGAGTTCATTCAAACCAACAAGAATAGCACAAGATGGAATTTCTCTAATAAAAATCCAACTCCTTTCCTTATAATAAGCTTATGGACATTGTTCGGAATTGTTTAGCCTTTAAATACAACAGGATTTCCTAGTTTCTCGATTTCGCCCACGTCTATTTCGTCTAAATAGAACAAGACAAGTAAAAAATGAGAATCCCGTGATTCCTTTTCCCGAGATGAACCCTTCACTTTCAACAGCTTTACAATGTAGTCAAAGAATAATAAAAGGAATAGTAGGGATCCTTTAGTCTAAAAGCTCAAGGGTCAACCGCGCCTTATAGCCGTCAATCGGAGAAAGAGTCTCGTTCCCATAGTTTCTTTTAATAGGAATATTATGACATTTTCGTTACGCACAAGCCTCACCTCAGGTGAGGTCGGAATGGCAAAATCTACATTAGAGAAAGTGTATTGAAAGTTTCCTTTTTCATTGAAAGCTCAGAGCGGAAGTGTTCAGTTCCAGGGGGTAAGTGAAGGATGTGGATAGGATTGGGTTACTAATATTATTGAAATTATTAGGAGCCATCCATGGGAACCTTTCACTCTTTCCTCCCTCACGCTGAAAATATTGCTTTCACCCCCGAAGGTACATTCCTTTTAATGCCATTATTATTCCTGGTAACCAAGTCCACTAAGGTGGGGCCTTACATGGCAGTGGTCTCGAGTCACCGGCTTCTCAGAACATTTCCTTGCAAAGAGCGTCATCGTCATGTTGGATTTAGACAGGGCCGATGTGTCTGTACAATTGCTAGACTGCGTAATCTTCCGCGTCACATTCCTCTCGGGCTCTGTAAACATATTAGAACAGAATTCAGGATGGAAAGGAACCATCGTCCGTTCGGAGAGCAATTTGGGTGTAATTAATTTTCCCGGGGTTCTGCTCAGCTCATGGAATTAAACATAGTAGCAAGGGGAAATAGATATAACTACGAATTCAAATTAATTGGAGCAATATACAAAGTCCGGATTGTCTATCACTAACTTTTGTTAAGTGTTCCGTGCCTTCATAATCATTTCCGCTTCCCTTGAAACTCTCCAGTTGATATCAAGACCTGAATGATGGTACAATTCCCTTTCAATGAAATCATTTCTCGAGTCCACTTTCACCGGGGCAAAGAGAAAGTCCTCTTTGGGACTTTCATGATTTTGTGGTTTTCATTATAATTCCAAAATGTTCCATTCATTTCCTAATAATTAAGCATATGCCAATCATTTGGGAATAGTGACACTCACAATCCTATTGTTTAGACTGCTGTATTGTCTGCTGTACTCTCGACAGCTTCCTGTGGCTCCCATTTTATATCGTTTCCAAAATCTCAAAGCATTTTGGCTATAGTAGTTAAGTGGAAAATAATAAACGAGCATAATTAAACACTCAAGTAGAGATTTTGAACGTTTTTACTTATTAAAGGATTTTCTCTTTCCAATGGCTGATTGGAGTAAGCAGGGAATAAAGGAAGAGTATTTTCGATAGTATTCTCCTTTTCAGATTTATAATACGGTAAACTTTGGTAGAAACTAAATTAAAAAAGTTGTGGTGTTAAGGCAAACACCCAAACTTATCGACAGATTTCCAAAAAACTAAAGTTTATAACCACGAAAGTAAGGAATAGAAAAGTTAAAGGATCAGAGAAAGGGACGGTAGAATAACTTGTAGTAAATCAATCAACTTTGACATATGCTTCAGTGAATGTAGAAACGAATGGAACTTGAATACAAATTGCATTTCAAGAGTGTGGCTTTCAAACAGGGGAGGAATTTTAACATCAAAAACGTCAAGTACCTGGATAGGGAAAGTGGACGAAAGAGATAGGAAGCTGCCCGGTATTTATATAAAAATGATCATACAAATTATTATTCTTTTGAAGTTAGAATAAAAGTAGGTTCTCATTTAAAATTGAATTTTGATTTCCTGCAAGTAATGGCGTGTGTAGGTCCAGAGCAAGAGAATAAGTTTGTTAAAAGTACAAATGTGATTGGTCGATAAATGTATCCAATTGGAGCTTCCCATAGTTTACTTTATGAAATACTTCACTTTCAGGACTTGTTTCTATTTGACATCATAGAATCAGAGAGAGAGAGAAATGTAATAAAATTCTGGATAGAATCACGGCTCAGCATTAGAGATCAATCGCTTCCCTGGAAAAGAAATATTTTCTCTTCTTCACTTTCAGTCGAACATTTTCAAAGAACTTAATTGCATTAGGAAGTTTCCAAGACATGACTGGACTTTTGTGTTCACACTCTTTACCACCGGTACGAAAAGAATGGAGGCAAAGAAAGTAAACTTGAAAGGAATGGAAGCCCCATCAAAAGACTCCCTCTCAGTTTATTCGATTCACGACCGGAAGTCTTTCGTCGGTCTAATCTTCCGGCTGAGTCTACTCACCGAGCATCTAATCGGGCCTAATTAAAGGGTCCCTTGAAGCTCTTTCTTCGGACATTCGCCCCCGTGACGGGGACACGGGAGAAAGTGTGTATGTGTGCATAATGCGACGGCTTCTGGACCTCTGAACTTCAGTTTGGACACTTTGAGCCCCTCGGTTGGATACCCCTGAGTAAGTTCATTGGGGAATTGGAGTGAAAACTGAGTCTGAGGTTACCGTATTCGTGAATGATGGTAAGATAGCAACCATGTGGACAGCTGTCAGAGATCACGGTGGCTGGATCCAACTTTCCCGATCTACAGTTGTCGACTTCCGTAGAGTGGCCTTCGGCGTTTGTCATCCAGACGCAAATGTAGCACTGCACACTCCCAGTACCTCAATTGACAAATAGACTTTCATTAGAGTCACTCAGACGTCTTTCCTCTACCATTAATCACAACATCCTTCTCACATTCACACATATTAATGTTTACAAGAGATGTGCCAATTAAAGGGTAAAACGGATGATGAGCGAAATTCCCGATATAAGCTCAGAGGTTCAGTTTCATTCCAGAACACCGCGCGTCAACATAAATAATTGTGTGTGGGTGTGGTCGGAGATCATTTCAAATCAAGACATTCTCAGTAAAACTTTCCTTTCCAGTCAGCCCTTTGTTCAGTCTGCTCTTGCATTAGAATGTAAAGTGAAAAGGGCTTTTTCGTAAACCAATTCTTCGAAAAGGTGCACTGGGAAGAGGGTTTAGGGGAACCGTGATTCATAATAACAAAGTAATACTCAAGTGTATGAGGTTGTGACGCTGGAGGTTGGAAATATTGTGAGTCTCAGGTGATAGGGCTCTGGGGAAAGGAGAGAAAGTGGAGAACTGGAGGATGAAATTAGAAGAAAAATGAAGGGAGCGAGTGCGTCCTCAACAGTGAAGGAGATGGGAGTCCTATCCCTTTATGTAATATGGAGATTCTTTGATAATTACATACACAGGAATTGAGTTTCAAATGGGATTTTCGAAAGGAAAATCAATAGGAAGTAAAAGACTCTTGGAAGAAGGGAAACAGAAGGATATTGCAATGAGGACAAGAGACTAATAATAAATCCATAGACATTACATGGCCTTGTGCTTACGCCTCTTTTTCTTTGACGCCATTGACCTATCAATTTTGATTTTGATTTCTACTCTAAAGGGACCCTTCATGTCCCTTCAGTTTTAGTTAGCCTAAAGAAGAAATGAATGAAGTGTAAAATATTTCCCCCTTGTTTTCTCCAAAGTAAATTGAAGGATTTCCTGGTTAATGGACCGCGAGAGACAATCTTAAGAATTCACTAAAGAAAAGCCTGACTTGAATCCTTAATTTAATCATCACCAAGATGAGCAAAGGGAAAAAGTCTCTCCAGACGCCACCATCAAAAGGAGAAAGTTTTTGGGAAAATTCATCCACTTTCTCCTTAAGCTCAGCACCGCGCATTTATAAAGATAATAAAAATTATCCCTCTTATGCCGTCCAAAATGGCATGTCCTGACTCCAAATTGTAATTCTTCATCATAAGGCCGAGGCCGAGATACCACAAGTTCTTACTAAGACGCTTGGCTGAATGGCATACATAAGGCCCGGGTTCCTTCATTTTACTTAACTTTTCCATGAAAAGCTTCTTAAAGAAAACTTTCCTCTCTCAGTACTTTTTAAGGATGACACATGACTCGTTGTGGCATATCTTTCTCTCCACAGATTCTGTGACCCCGCGGGGTAGGCATCACAATTACCTTTCTAATTTCAACTTTCAACTTCTTTTCAGAAAATTCTCTTCATCCTCATTTGCGGAAACATTTAGAAAATATATTGCGTAATGCCATTACGTTGGTAATAAAATAAAGATGCGCTCATGCATAAAGAATGTCTTAAAATATTTTGATATGCGGGAAAGATGTTTCACAAGTAAGAAAGAAAGGATTCTGTACAGGCTGAACCAAATTGCACTGTTCAACTGCATCTTTAGTGTTTGTCACCACGCCCATCCAGCATAAATGAATTATTTTGCAATTTCAGGATTTGTTTTGAGCCAGCAAACTTTCTGCTCGTTTATCCTTATTCCAGAACATTGATTTTTGGTAGGGCGGTCAGCTAACAGAAAAGGATGTGAACCACACAGCCTCAAGCCAGACTCCAAAGTTTGCCACGGTTTAGATGAAAATACCAAATGTAATTTAAGTGTCTTTTCGGGAATAAATGAAGCTAGATATAAGATTCAATTGTAAATAGCTTTTTATGCAAAATCATTCATTAGGGACGCTACCACGCTAGGAGCATTTCACAGATTTACCAGTAGAATTTGCTAAGCTTAAACAGACACACTAATGTGTGTATCTTCCATTCTTTCTGAGACGAGAGCAAAATAAACACTAAAAGGAAGTTCGAAAGGTAAGAAAAGTGCATGAAAACCTCAAATCTGGATCTATGGCTGTAATATTTGTGTCGCGTGTAGAGTATGGCTCTGCATTGCGAGATCTTTGTTGAATCAGATCATGAAAGTGCGGTGAAACTGCACGAATCTCTTTCTTCTGATGGCATCAATCAGAGCCCAATTATTTCTGACGTTCCTTTTTCACCTCGGGAGAAAGCATGTCAATCTCTGGTCCTTATCAACCAAGCACATTCGCTCCTTTCGCTGCTCCGATTTTTGGAGGTGTGGAGCCTGATAGAAACACGTGCTTAGATTGACATAAAATGGAATGACGAAAAGGAAGAAACAAAGTTTTCCGCCTTTCCTAAAGTGAAAGTTTCCATTCTTTCTAGTCCAATGTAGTCCTCAGAAGTCATTCTACTGACAATAATGAACAGAAAATCAAACCAAAACAAATGAAGAAAAGTCATCATGTCACAGGAAACTTTGAGGCCACACTTTCACCTTTATCTTGGACAGTGCAGTGACCAGACAGAAAGTTGCCTACAATTCAAAATGCTAGCCAAATAAAAATGGAACTTAAACTGGGAAAACTTATGACTTACATCGACAAAACTCCACCACGAGTAGGAAAGTTGCTGCCAATTGCAGGGAAATGATCATCGCTGCTGCTCTAACGAAGTGACTTGAGTTGAACTTTTTTTTTCAAATGATCGACTTCCGCTTTGCTCAGTTTTTCTGATGATTGCCTGTTCGAAGGAGGAAGTGAAAATGCTTCCACTTTGCAAACGGCGTGTATCAAGGAGAAAGAGTGGAAGGATCTTTCTTTCTGAAGCAACGACAGCCAACTGGAAGCCCTAGTTCTATTTACAACACTTTTCTCCCAGAATCTCGTCATCTTCCAAAACATCTATGGCATATAGACAGCTAAAACATCCACAGTCCGAAATGATCTCCAACAAGCCAATTAGTTTCGATTACTGCCGGGGAGAGACGTGCAGTGGAGTACCGGTTGAAGTATTTACTGGTTATGAAATCATTCAGTGGATGTAAGGAATGTTGAAATGGAAGGAACAAAGATGCTGTAGTTTTATTGGACCATAATTGGGATAATTACAATATGGGAATCCACGTTTAACAACTGTTGATCTACAGCGTTATTAGACGGTTCAACTCCAGTTGGAATTTATCTGGTCAGGAATAAATTAGCCTCGATTATAACATGAGATCCAATTGCAATAGTTTTTATGCAAAATCATTAATTATACTTGTCACCCCACGCTCGGAGGCTTTCACGGTTTTACCAGTGGAATTTATTAAGCTTATCATAGACTCGTTTCATCTGGAATCTTGATAAAAGTGAGCAATTTTGTCATTTGTTCTGTCATGGAGATAATTCCAGGCAGTGCATGTGCACGTCTCAAGTGAGTCAAGACCTATCCTTAAGATAAAATGTATTAAAATATCAGAATGTATAAATTAAATTATTTTCACGGGAGAATTAGAAAGGCTTCTAATCAGATGAGATGAAAAGAATAATGACGAGGAGCTTGCCTACATTAGAATTAATTTCCTATGAACACTTTTAGGTCCTATAATCTTTTGTTTCACTTTCATTGTCACTGAAGTTTGATGAGGAGGAATGGCATCAAATGCTTAAATCCTTTGTCGTCATCTCTTAATTAATTCTAAAAAGAAACAAAATGAATTTTCACAGGCTCTCTTGTCTCTCTCATTATCGACTAAATTCTGTACATTGGGATTAGCCATTTCTTCTGAGACCCAAGTGATAACATGTGACATTACGTGTTAGATCACAGTCCACAAAGACCCAATTGCTTTCCAATATAATGCAAAAATGAACCCAGAAAGTGTTGGGAAGTGTGTTTCTGGCATTTATAAAGCTTTTATAATTCTGAGTTTACATGGGATGTAAACTGCGGAGAAGGGCTTTGCGGATTGAGGTTTGTAAGATAAAGGTTCTCTGGACAGAATAACAAGTTTTTCAGTCTCGATTGTTTTAAGTCTTGGAAAGCATCCCTGAAATGTTTGTGTGGGAGAAGGGAGTGTTTGTAGGATTTGAAGTGTATGTTGAAATTGACATTAGAGACCAGCAAACGTCTTTCTGTTTGCTGTAGGGACACTTTCACTTTCCAATTCCCAACACTTTCACTCCTTTGGAAGTCTCACTTCAAAAGGGACCTTCACTCAATTTTAATGCACAGTGCACAGTCCGCACTTTCTACAACTTTGGCTCCCTGGCGTATCCATATCAGTCGTTATTCCCTTTGTGAAATCCATGGGAATCCAGGAGAGAAAATAAAATATGAAAAAATGGAGTAACAGACCCTGAGACACTTTCCTTACCATCCTGGAAAGTGAAAGAAAGCCTCTTATTTTCTGGATATTCTCCCAGGGTGGCTCCTTCTGGAGAAAGTCCCAAATGATTGTTTTTCTAAGGCCTGTTAAACTTGGTCTTTGGATTTGTCTGAGGTTTTCGTTTTCCTTGGAGCTTGGACGTAAAAGTAGAAAAGTCTTCCTCCATATCCTTATTATAAGGATTCCAAAGGCTTCTACTGAAATATTCTCGCCCATTGCTTCACAAATTCTACTGAACAAGTGTAATGGAACTACAATGCCATTCTCATCTAATTTCTCCTTTTGGTATTTCATTTCGAGAGATCACTTCACTATTCACCCAAGATATCGGATTCCTATTCTTTTGTCTCTTCCACTTTCCAGGTCCTTCAATAGATTTCCCCATTGTAGAGAAAATCAAACGACATGGTCGCATCTTTTTGATTCCTTCAGTAAGTTAACAAATGGAATCCATCTCATGATACACGGAAGTAATGTCTGCAATCTCTTCTATCTGCATACCAGAGTTCCAATAGAGATGAATTTAATAATAAAAGGAACCATTACGGAGTATTTTGCGATCCTGCTAGACATCGTCCCAATCACTACAATAAATATTTGTGTACTTGGCCCTTTCAATTAACACTGGACTCTGTCCTAAGTATTCTAAAACTTTCCTTTTGATGTTTCGAAATGGAAGCACAAGCCATACTTTAGTATTGACTTGTTTGCTGATGCAGATGCAACGGCACGATCCTGTACCCCCCTGAACGATGTGGGCTGAATGTTAACTGACAATATACTTTGGAATGAGTGCATTAATGCTCTGTGTCTCGGTCTGACGCCCATTCAATCCTTTTATTTTCCGGAGACGATAGCAAAATAAACACTAAAAGGAAGTTCGAAAGGTAAGAAAAGTGCATGAAAACCTCAAATCTGGATCTATGGCTATAATATTTGTGTCGCGTGTAGAGTATGGCTCTGCATTGCGAGATCTCTGTTGAATCAGATCATGAAAGTGCGGTGAAACTGCACGAATCTCTTTCTTCTGATGGCATCAATCAGAGCCCATGGTTAAAGATAAAAGGAGGTAAGGGAATCTACATCCCAGTGCATTGGCCTGTCGGAGGGCGTGTGGGTGAAAGCTGAGTGGGAGCCAATAAAAAGAGGGTAGGCG
>VNWY01000847.1:0-26715 GCA_009869845.1 Pseudachorutes palmiensis | reverse complement strand
AACAGATAGAAGCACAAAGTTCGAATGAAAGCTTCTTCTGCTCCAACAGGCGGAAATGCACTATGCAAATACACAATTTTCAATCACAGCCTGGAAAAAGTCTTCTAATAATGTCCTATGTTCTGCCCGCATTTTTAACAAAAACCCATGGCCTCGTTTTCTATCAAAATTCAAATCTACATGACACTTTGTTAATTAATACAATTGTCAAATTGGAAGATGTAAAAGTAGATCTTTGTCATTTTTTAATACTTTCCAATGGCAAACAATTCAAAGGCACTGATTGAAAAGATATTAAAATTCATCCAATGCAATCCAATCATCGGGAACTCCATTTTTGCGATAGGCGGAGAAGTATGCTCAATTGACAGCGTACCATGCAGAAACACGACGATCGAACAGCTTGATATTTCAACTCTTGAGTCAAGAATTGTCTCCACTATTCCGAACTTGTTTCTCAATGTCAATTCCGCCGTTTATGATGGAACTAACGTCCTCATCTTTGCAACGGCTAAAGATAATAAGAGGTTACTTTTCCAAATCAATCCAGTCACATATTCTGTCGAGGAAGTGAAACAAACAATTCTCAGTAAATACTTTCCACGTGTGCCAATCTTGGTTGGGGATACTGTCTACTACATATCATCAAATTCCACCAGGGTTGGTCAAGCTTACCTCCTTGATATCAAAATGGACACTAAAGGAGGTTTATATGGGACAGTTTAAAGGATCTGGTGACCTAGCTGGTCTCATTTACATTGAAAAACTGAACAGAGTCTACGTTTTTGGAGCTACCGTTGGAGAAAGCAAAACCTTTTATCGGGATATCTTTTACTTTGAAGTCCCACCGGTTAGATGAATTCAACTGTGAAAACAGACCATCCGGAGGATATCCACATTCAACGGATTGCAACAAGTACTATGTTTGTGACAATGGTAGGAGGCATGAAATGCCATGTCCACCAGGCCTTCATTTCAACGCCAAACTCGGTGTCTGTGACTATCCTCGAGATGCAAACTGTGAAGTTTGAATAATTCAAAATATTTACTGAATTTTGTAAAATCCTAAAAATAAATTAGAATCAGCCAAGTAGTGTTTAAAAATGTCAATTTTTCTTCAGGAATTCTAGAGATATTGGATACTTTAATTGTCAATTTCACGAACTAATTGAGAAGTCCAAGGGCACCATATGCAACCGGGTAAGAAGACTCCACAAGCCTGTCCCAAATGTTTCTCGGTGTAGGCAATGGTAGCGTCACAAACCTCAATCGCCAAAGAAAAGAAGGCAATTGAAGAAGGTTCTGTATAAATAATTAAGCATTATAGATGCAACTTGGTTACAATTTCCAACATCGTACCCAGGTAGTAGCTCCAATTTGAGTTATACGGAGCAGGTCTCTTGACTATTTTCCCCATGACACGAATGGTATTCTTTTCTCCACCGGAAATAATATTCCTGGCTTGCCCAATACGTTGTGGATTCGTCAGTTCAATGACAAATTCAGATCCTTCTTGGTCCTTGAAGACGAATTTCGCACCAATTGTAAAGTCCAGTAGGAAGAAACTCAAGAGAAGTAGCATAGTCTTCATTTTTATGGAAAATCGAGCTTGTAGAACACGATTCTTTGTTAACGGGAACACTACGTGACAGAAGTAATATTTTGACAGCCTGGATAAACCATTTATAGTGGTATTTTGAGCAACAGTGGAACACGATGATTAATTAAACAAGTGCTAGATTGTAATAAATATCTTCTGCTTAATTCATCTACACGGAAAGAAGTAAAGTCAGACTGTTCAATTGTCCCAGATGAGCTATGCTCATGATAGCTTATGATTACTCTGATGAAAACCACAATTTTAGAAACCATTGAATAATGCTAAATAAACATGATTCAGAGCAAATTGTAAGATTCCAATGAATGCTCTTTACTTCCCCTTCTCTTGCTGATTGACTAAAACTCCCGTCTTTATTCAATACTCACTCTTTTATAAGGTTGTTGGAGGTCACCACCTCCCCTAACTATGCGACCTAAGGTCGCGCATCCACATGGGGCTTAACCCCCTTATAAAATAACCTGTTCAAATATTTATTCGACAAACTAATCATAATCATCATCATTCACTTTTTAAAAAAAAGTGAAGCATGAGGCTACTTGACTTCTCGAACTAATTTTGAAGTCCATGGGCACCAAAAACACCCGGGTAACAAGGGTTCACAAACCTCGCTCAAATATTCCTCCACATATTGAATCCCGGCGTCACAAATTTCATGTGTAATTATAAAGAAGCTAATTGAACGAGGATCTAAATTTAAAAAAAAATGTTGAAACTAATGTTTAAAGTATTAGTTTCTATCGTACCCAAGTGAAAGTTCCATTTTGGATTGTACGTGGCCTTCTTCTTGACGATTCTACCCATGACATGAACTTCATCCTTTTCGTCACCAGAAAGAATTTTCCTGGCCTTCTCTATAGTCGCTGTATTGTTCAGCTCCATAATAAATTCATTCCGATTAGCATCTTGAAAGGCAAACTTGGCAGCAAATGTAAATTCCAGTATCAGGAAGATCGACACCAGAAACAAATTAATCTTCATTTTTGGAGAATTCCAACCTACGAGTCTTCTTCGTCGGGGAACACAGCGAGACTGAAATATTTCTTACAACTAGTTTCTTTTTACCCGTTTTTATTTCAACCCGTTGGTAACCAACTAGGCATAATAAATTCTGCTAGAAGGTTGTTGGCTTTAATTGGTTATTGTTTTTTTACTAACTCCATTGTGATTCGGAAATCTTTGATACTCTTTAATTGGGCCTCAGCGGTGTCAGCGGCTTATTCCTTTTTGAACGTGTTTGTACAAGCTATACCTGTTGTCGGTAGTTTGGAATTTGAATCACAAGACCTTGGCTATGTTAATTTTTTTCAGTTTAATGTAATTTACAACTAGAATCAACCCGTTGGTAACCAACTATCGTGAAATAATAAATTCTGCTAGAAGGTTGTTGGGTTTAATTGGTTATTGTTTTTTACTAACTCCATTGTGATTCGGAAATCTTTGATACTCTTTAATGGGGCCTCAGCGGTGTCAGCGGCTTATTCCTTTTTGAACGTGTTTGTACAAGCTATACCTGTTGTCGGTAGTTTGGAATTTGAATCACAAGACCTTGGCTATGTTCATTTTTTTCACTTTAATGTATTTTGCAGTTAACTTACCTCATGGTATTACTCAGAAATCCTTGGCTTTTTCGTGCTCATAAGAAATGCATCTCAGCGTTCCCCCAAGGAAGAATCCGTCAGTAGAGGCGCGGAATAAAAATTTCAAATGATCAACAAAATAATGGGCGTCCCTAAAAAACAGAAATACGGAAACTTTCGCTCCTATCTGTGGATTTTGGACCCAAAGTGTTTCCAGACATTTCAGCAAAGGCAAAGGGTCAATTACATTCCTCGTACTTTTTCTCATGTTAAACTATGTTTAAACTTACCCTGAAATATACACAATCACTGCCTAATCAGCATAGGATAGTGAATTGACATTCCACCCCAGAGAGGTCAACTACCCAGCCTATGCTAATTAGACAATGCTTGACGATATTTTAGGGTGAAAATGTGCAAAAAAAAAGCCAAGGGATGCGCTTCACCTATTTACTTCGAGGAGACCCAGCCTTATGACATTTAGCAAGTATTGGGAGATATTTTCAGGTGAAAAATCCGGAGGGTTTCAAGGCGTGCTGCATTCTAGTGTTTTAGTGTGACCAAAGGCAGAACGTGCAGATTGTCAACTGTTCTGTGAATTGAATTAACGCAGTGAATTAGCGCAGTATACTGACGAGAAGACGCCGGACATCACTAGGTTGGGACTGGCCGCAGCGTCAAAAGGGAATCGTAAGCGAACCATCCAACCAAGGCAAAGCGTGTGAGCGCATCTGTTGATTTTGTATTTGTGTAATGTGAATTGTGGCTAATTTGTATTTGACATCTAGATTTAGTTAGGGGCCATTCCTAAAACTGAAAGTACCAAATGGAGTCTGGAGATGAGGATGACATGTGCATGGGTGAAAAGGATTTTAAACGAATGGAAGAAAAATTGCACAAGGTGAATTCACTTGGTTTTCACATATACAGATTAGTGGAATTAGCTAAATTGTGTTTTTACTTTTTAGGAAGGGTACAGGGAAGGTATCGAGCTAGGGAAGACAGCGAATCTCCAACATTACTTTGATAAAGCGCATGAAATGACCTGTCTGCATATGGAGCGTGTCGGTGCATTGTTTTCTCAACTCTGGTGAATTTCATGTCACGTCCAAGGTCATCATTATGCTAAATCTCCTTTCATTTTGGCAGCCGAGCTGTAGACAAATCGACTAGATCCCGTCCTGCCCATTTAACAAGCAACGCTGATGACTTTGCACAGTTCATTCCTCCTTTTAAGAAGTATCTCGAATCATTCAAGGAAGATTTGATTTTTGAATGCAAAGAAGACCCTGCTGACCTCCATGAGTTTGACATAGAGCAGATCTTTGACCGAAGGCTGATCAAACTGCAGAGGAAGTGGGACACTGAATATGAAGAACTCCGAAGCAATGCGAACAGTGTCATTTACCCACAGGCTTAGTAAAGTTCTCATGTACCTATCATTTGTATTCAGTAGTTGTTTGAATCTTCATCTGGCATTAATTCTGTATTTCTTTTGCAGGTTGATTATCTTCAACCGACGCTGCGGGATATAATTTGATTGGTATTATTATTGTTCAGTGTCGGCAGTTTAAGGTAAACAATTTTTGGATATTTTCATAATGCAATGAGTAAAGTGTGTTAAATGGAAGCCTTCTTAATTGCCAATTTGAGATCAGGATCGCTGGTTTGTTTTTAACGAGATGTTTAATATTCCTGTGCGCATGAATTCAGGGCTGGAATGAGCCTCTTCACTCCTGATTCGAGACAGCCTTTGACCTTTTCTAAGCTCAAGTCCTGGAGGGATCCTTTATATTGCTGCAGGAAGTACTGCTTAATGGATGCTGCCAATATCTCAGGGATTGTGTCCCCTGCCACACCCACGTCAAATCCATCCACGTTAAACTCAAACTTTGACATTTCCACAGAGAGGTTTGACAAGGATCTGAAATCCACACGGAGTTCCACATTCAGGGAAATGGAGGCCAAAATTGCCTTCAAGTTGAAAGCAGAATTAGAGCAGAACAGCGCAAGCGTAGAAGCTGCTTGGTAAGCAACGTCTGATATTTTTAACTTCAGACGGACAAATAGTACTCTGTCTTGAACATCTACGATGCAATCATCGGACTTCTGCAGGGCAGATAGATTCGTAATTTTCCCTTCGGAGATGTCCACCGCACCTGCGCAGAAAGTAATTTCAAATTCCACCTTTTAAGTTCAATTTCTCAGACTCTTGTACCCGTTAGCGGAAGGCAGAAGAATTGATCACTGATATCAAAGTGACCAGTCGGCACTTGAACAGGCTCAATTTTCTGTTCCGCTTCCGTCCTTGAGAAAGCGACGAATGGGTCAACGATCCTCTCCAGTAAATTCTCAACCGTGGATTTCACAAAGCAAGAAAAAACATCGTCGAAATTCTTTCCTTTCAGCAATCTACGAGAGAATCGGTTTTTTAAAAAAATCTTGAAAAGACGCATGGATTTGCTTACTCTTTAGCTGCTGCTAGCCCAATTGAGCGGAGGCCTTCGACAGTCCCTTTGAATTCTTCCTTTTGAATGATATCCTCGACCGAGTCCTCCATTGAATCAACCCTGGGGATTCCACTGCTCACTCAGCTGCTGGTTTTTGGCAGTGCAAACTATGTTATTGTTATCTGTCTGAATTCCAATTGTCTGTGTAGGAGTGAACTTGAGATTAACAAAAATCACACGCCTAGATTCTGGTTTTTGTATTCCTAGACTAGTCCATTAAGGAAAGAGGCAAAGGAATGAAGCACAGCTAAACATAGAATATCATCCACGCACGCATTCACTCTTCAGTGACCTCATCCTCATTTCAATATCATAAACGAATACTTTCTTCCTACTGCGAAGTCAGGCGGAAAACTGCGTCGGTTTTTTTTTAAAGTTGCATGCAAAGTTTTCAATTTTTATAATGGCAGCACCAACTATTATAAAAGGGTGCTATTCTGGTTTCATTTGATTTAATTAAGTGTTGTATATCTTTCTGCACTTTTTCTAACGTATTTCGAACCTCTGATTTGCGTTTCCAATTTTTTTTAAAAATCTTTCCTACCTTAATTTTCCACTTAATAATTCGCTTTCACCACCTGGTGAAAGCCACCTGTCATCGTATAGCTATGGCTAATGTAGAATACCTTATAAATTAACCACGGGGATCTATTTTTAGTTTGAGTTTTTACAGAGAATCGGTGGCATTCATCCTTGTTAAATATTAAATGACGTTTACTTTTGATGAATCTACCTGAGTACGCACATCACTTTTTATCATTCGAATCAGCTTCTAAAATTCGGGAGGGTTTGCAATATTCTTCTACCAAATTGAAAACCTTTCATGTCCTCGCTTCTTGCACGCGTTCTCTTATTTTTGTTTATACGAATTCTATGGGACTCGTTCATGATTTATTGTAGATTTCAATCAATCAATCATCAGAGCATTAAACCTGATGTCTACACTCTGACATTCGCATGTCTCCTTTGGTGGGCAGTACAACTAAATAAATGAAATGACCAATCGATCCATTATCGCATTGTCGATTCGAGTGGGCAACTTCATGGGTGATAAAGCCAGTAAAGTCTTCCGACTGAATTGTTCGTAACTTTGAAACGAAGCATAGCAATTTTTGAATTCAAACTGAAAGCTTTTTCGAAAGGAAAAATGCTTTTCAAACTCAAACTTTCTGTCCTCGTCTTTGTAACATCAACACAAATACACATTGGAGATTCTGTAGCTGAGAAACAGCGAGTTTCAAATGAAATCGAACAGTTTGTGCGTGGTGGAATTCGAAACGACGCCAATATTGTGAAATGTAACCGAAACGTTTTGATGGGAAACTTTGAAACAGTAAAGAACAACATATTACTCTTGCCACACATACAGTATTCATCCGCTCTGACATTTCACTCAAAAATCCAGAAACAACTAAGCGTAGTTAAGAGTTTGAGCTGGTCATCCAATTGCGTGACATTTCTCGTCCATATTTCGGAGGCGACTTCAATCGGCAACATCCTTACTGCCTGTCAGTCGTTTGTTAACAATCATCACGATCGTATTGGATTCATTGGGACTCAGGAAATCCTTGCTTCTTTCTTTGAATCCATGGGAGTTTCAATCTTTCGGGATGTCATTGGAATCTCCACAACTGGCGTCAGCTCAAATCATTTCCCAATTCCAACACGAATGGAGTTATCCATAATGGACTCAGTCAGAGGGAAGCACTTGGCTGTCATGGGCGTTGACATTGCACCCTGGTCCTTTCTAGACTATGACTCCAAAGGGCGGAAGATTTACAGCGGTACTGGCTATAACACTGTTCTCTGCTCTGCCGCTTATTACAATTTCACGTTCAGCATGGACGTCCAAGTAGGTCGTGTAACTGGATTCAAACTACCAAATGGAACTTGGAATGGACTCATTGCCAACATAATTCGGAAAGAAGCAGACGTAGGACTCTGTTTGGCAAACACTTTGGAACGGAACCCAATGCATGATTTCTCGACCCGATTTGTGACTGCGGAACTCGTTTTCTATGCTGCTCATCCAACTCCGTACGTTTCATTTGAATCCCTGTTTAGCCCTTTTCAGCATTCCGTGTGGCTTCTCGTTGGCGCTTTTCAGGTTATGGTGATCCCAATTTTTTACTATGCACTCAACATGCGGGACAAAATGGCTGGAGTTCGTAATCACAAATCCTTAGTACAAGCCGCGCTACGGACAATTGCAATTACGCTAACAGAAACGACGACAGAAGTTAAGATCAATGGGCGGAGCCTAAGGTTCATTACATTCATTTGGCTACTTTACAGTATGATCGTGAGTTCGGCGTATTTGGGTAATTTACGAAGTCACATGGTTATACCACGCGTTGCATTTGTTGGTCCGGTGACTCTCGAAGACCTTGCTTACAAGTTCACCGACTACAAACTGTTGTTTCATAACCTCAACAGCGCTGCAAATAACTTTCTGGACACGAGTCCCGCCCCTGCGGTGAAACTAGTGAGAGCCCGCATGTCAGATGCGGCTGACGGAGTTCAATGCGTACGCCAAGCATTTACTAAAACCAAAACTGCGTGCGTGGGATGGAAGCAACTGCTTGAACCCTGGATTGCGAGGAACTTGACCTTGATCCCCCAAATGCATAGCCCACTTTATCATTCCAATCCTCCAATTTATACTGCCACTTGGACTATTGCCACTACTAGGAATTCAGTCTATACAAACGCCTTCCATTACATAGTTGGATCCTGCATAGACACTGGGCTCGTGGACAAGTGGACAGTTGACATTTTGGCAGACCTTAGAAGCAGAGGGAGTCACTGGATGAGGAAACAAGGTAAAAAGAGTCCAATTAAAGCCAAACTACGGCAAATTGCGGAGCATAGTAATTTCGAACAGAAACCGATGAGCATGGGGCACTTGCTGATCATATTTGGACTAAACTTTTCGGGATGTTTGTTTGGTTTAATTTCCTTCAGCATTGAGCGCTGGTTAATTCATATTAAACATGGAATTATTCACAGGTCACATCGAGTACAATATTTACGGCAATAAATCCTACATTGGCCATAGCTAGCAATTCGTCCGAATAAAACGAACGTGTCAACTAATTTTTAATTTATGCAAACAGAAACGAGGATTTGAACTGTTTAATAATTCTCTTTTTGCTATTTGGACTGACACGATAGACGGGAAATGAGGTGTGGAAGCACGCCTCATCACTCAGGAAAAGAATACAGAACTGACACGAAGGATTTCAATTTGACAGTGTCCTAGTTTTTAATTGACAACTCGAGGGTCGAAGTTCGTTTACCAGATGCGACAATACCTTAAACGCCAGTGTCTGGTCCTATAAAGCAGATGCAATTCGTCCAACAATAAAACGATCAAATGATCATCATCATTTAATGAATTTTTCGTGTCCAATATTTTGCAATGTACAACGATAACCAAACCAATTCCAGAAACCTTTTCAGTTTATTTTATTTAGTAGTGTCACTAATTTGGAATTTCTTTAACCAATCGAGAGGAAGATGGACACCAGAAACATCCGGGTAAAAATTCTTTATTACACGCTTCGCCCAAGTGATCCTCCACGTAATAAGTGGATGCGTCGCAAACTTGCAATCCCATCTCAACAAATTCAATTGTAGCAGGATCTGTTCAAATAATTAATCATTAAGATGCAACTTGCTCACAATTTCTAACCGTAATACCCAGGTAGAAACTCCATTCGGGATTGTACTCAGCACGCTTCTTCTTTATTTGCCCCTTGACATGAATGGCTTTCTTTTCTTTACCAGAAAGGATATCCCTGGCCTGCTTAATGCGCTTTGGATCCGTCAGTTTTATGACGAAAGGATCAGCTGTAGTGTCGTCTTTAAATGCAAATTTGGCACTGAATGCAAGTCCCCAAATGATGCAGCTGACAAGAAATAAGATGATAATCTTCATTTTTGAAGGACCAAGTAATACGTATTGGATGTTTGAATTCCTCTGGATAACTGAGCTCTTTTGTCTTCCACCAAGTAAGACATATTCAACTAGGAAGACTGTTTAACAAAGGAATTAGGTCCCACTATGCAATCAAACTAATATGAATTCTAATGTCGGTGTTTTGGTGTGGTGTTTTGGAAGACAGAAGTTATCCAGGACTAACCTCGTTTATTCAGGAAGAAAGTGAAACCTTTTAGTCTAAATTTATAAAATGTCCCGTTCAAATAACGGTAAATCTAACAGTTCTTGTCCTAATTCTCTTTTCACTTAACTGGATTTCTAATCTATTTTAGACTGCTTACAGTTGAGTAATCATAGTGAAGTAAAACCGATATTCTTCGTCTTTTATTTACAATACCCGTGAAAGTGGGCCTCCTTTTACGGTTTATCAAGTCAAATTCCAAAATTATGAGTGACCCCCAGGTCGTTCATCTTTCCTTCCCCGTCCGGAGTTTTGCCCGAGCTTCGCTCTGTCGTCATTTTTTGGTTTCATTTAATAACGATTGGTTATTTAACCGAGTTCCTCTCGGTCGGTTCCACCGGTCGGACCGGTGGACTTGCAATTGCATTGCATTCATAGCACATTAAAAGCAATTCGTCCAAATAAAACGAACGTGTCAATCTAACTATTATTATGCTGATTCATGCTAACAGTACGATATTAATTCCAAAGCCTAAAAGAAAGTCAGTTCATATTCAGCCTGTTTGGAGTGAACATTGCGATCAGCTCTGAAGTGAAATTGGAATTTCCGAAGGTTAATCATGAATCTGAAGTGTATCTGCCTTGTCTTTCTCTTGATTGGACTTGAGCAACTGGAATCGAAGAAGATTCGAAATAGGAAGTGTAACAGCACTTTAGTTAAGGAGCCAAATAAATTGGATCCATGCAGAAATGACACTGGGACCTGTGTCATGCCTCAATCATGCGTTGGTGGAGACCGCTACATCCAAGTGTTGCTGGGAACGACCATTGCCATTTTGTTTGATTCCGTCGTTCCCAGCAACACTTGGCTACATCGATGGAGCGCGTGTGATCCAAGTAGAGATGAATTCATTTGTTGCATTGACTTCTAAAAATCATTCTATTTGTCTACAGTTAATATACAAAAAAAGCCTTTAATAAATAAAACTAGTAAAAATTGGTTTCAGATGATGTTTACACATTAATTGAACATATTCCTGAACATCAAAAGCGTTCTATAAGCATTTTCTAATTTCCTATTTCTGTGGAGAACAATTTCATTTCTTTTTTTTTATATTTGATGTCGTGGCTTCTGTCAAGTGGAGGAACAAACCAATGCAAAAATGAATAAATGTTAATAATTTCCTGTCTTCCCTGTTAACAAATGAAATTCGGTCATGGTAGTCAATCAATGTCAATCTAATGGTTGTGTTCAGCCAAAGTTAGAAATCATTACGTGGCAAAAGGTGCATTATATCCTACCTGATGAAAAAGCCATGAATTTGAGCCAGCATTGAGTTGATGAGATGAGGTAACATTGCAATAAATTGAAATATGAAATCCATTCTTGGTTAATTTCTTCAAAACTAAAAGATAACAAGGATTCCAAACACAGGAATAAAGTCATGGTCATAAGCTTAAGGACGCCAAACTGCAAATGGGCGGGAAATCCGGCTCAGAATTTCCAAATATGTTTTCAAATATTAACTTTTTGGATCGTGCTATCTCCCGGACCAAACGACAATTTGAAATCCTTACGAGAAAATGAACTCCAGAAACGCTAGTAGACGTTGACTATTCGGAAAATTATGAGAATTTTTTTTGTTATTGTTGCACTGCTGGTAAAGCAAGATTAAACCCGATGTATACCAAGTTTTATAAGTCATAATATAATAAACCACTCAAAAATTGAAGCTGTGAACTGCACTGCTAGGACGTAACCCATAATAATGTATTTTCCTGAACATTGTTTAACGCATTTAATTGCAGTCGCGCTGTCTAATTTTTTTCTTCATCATCATTCAACATCTCCTTTTCTGAAAAATGGTTTATTTTTAATTACGAATTGAGTTGAAAAATATAAAAATTATGAGGCGATTAGTGTCGAAAACCATAGACAGAATTATTGCATGAAAACTTATGGTACCTAAGGACATACATTAACATATACACCCGTCAATAAAGGTCACTCCCTTACGATACCTGACCTCGTTGTCTCCCTTGGAGGGTTGTTTTAGTAAGGAATTACGTTATGTAATTACTTTGTGTTACTTCGTTACGAGTCAATGAAATCCGCAGTTTCTGGAGATCAGAGAAATAGCTGTGCCTTGGACGATTGAAAGTTTTCCATCTGATTTCTTTACTTGTGCAAATAATTAATTATTGTCGATTGCCTGTTTGTAATTAAATCCAGATTCGGCATCACTTACATCATTCTACATTGACCTTCAACGCCTGCCGCATTCATCATGGAGTATGGTAAGGAAATCATTGACATTTGTGATCTATGGGAAAATGCGTTTTTCTGGGTCTTCATTTTTGTTCAAACGCTTATTTAGGGATTATGTCTGGTGTTGCTAGTGCCGGAAGTGTCGCAATGAGTGGTTACCCGATGACCGGGACAGGGACATATGTAGACCCATTCCTCAAGAGACAGAAGATTGAAGAAATGCCACCAGAAGAGTATCTTTCCGTACCAATTTCTGACCTCAATCAAACTGGACAACTCATCGCAGGTAGGCGAATGACACAATCAATTCGCACTGTTTCTATTCGTTTATGACCGATTTGTTTGCCTCTAGGTCCAGGTGCGAAGAGAGACGTCGCTGCAAGTATTCTTGGTGTGGCTTTGCCGAAAGTAGATAGAAGGGATCAAGAAGATATAGCAAGAGCTAAGAAATATGCAATGGAGCAGAGTATCAAGTATGTACTGATGAAACAAACACTGGCTCATCAACAACAGGTATACATTTGCTGCATTCTGCCCATTCACTTTACTAACAGGTTAATTGTACTTTCAGCAAGCCAAGTCACTACAGCGTCATCAGGCACTGGTTCTCATGTGTCGAGTTTACATCGGCAGTATAAGCTTTGAGCTTCGGGAAGACACGATTCGACAGGCATTTGCTCCATTTGGACCAATCAAAACTATCAACATGTCATGGGATCCGGTGGCTCAAAAGCACAAAGGCTTTGCATTTGTGGAGTATGATCTTCCGGAAGCGGCACAACTGGCGTTGGAACAAATGAACGGAGTCATGATTGGAGGGAGAAATATCAAGGTAAGGAATCAAAATAATCCTCATTTGTATAACGTTTTGATTGTTTTAATTGCAGTGTGGGCGGGACACGAGGATAAAATTCTCTCACATGGATCAAGTAATTGACGATTTAATGGATGAAGCCAAAGTCTACCACCGCATTTACGTTGCATCCATTCATTCCGATCTCAGCGAGGAAGATATCAAAAGGTGAGTAAAAGCGGAACAGATTCTCATAAGTCAGATTAATTGCATTCTTTTGTCTAACTTTTCAGTGTATTTGAAGCTTTTGGGAAAATCGTTGGTTGTAAATTGGCTCCTGGACCAACCCCAGGGAAGCATCGAGGCTATGGTTTCATTGAATATGAGTCGGCTCAGTCAGCGGCGGAAGCAATTGCGTCAATGAATTTATTCGATCTGGGAGGTCAATATCTCCGTGTTGGCAAAGCCATCACGCCACCAAATGCACTTCAGGTGAGTCAAAATAAAAGCAAATGCATTCGTAAACCTTTTCACTTTCATACAGGCCAATCCTGGACAGAGTCAAATGCCCACTGCCGCTGCCGTTGCAGCTGCTGCAGCTACAGCCAAGATCCAAGCTATGGAAGCAGTTACAAATACAGCTGCTGTCTTTGGACTTTCGAGTGAAGGTACTTCACCAAGGGCGTCTAGTACATCTATTTCACAATCAATGGAAAGCCCAAGTTCGGGAATGCCAGGATATGGAGCACCTCCAATGAAAATGTCAGCAACCGCACCACCACAATTGGTAATTCTATCATTTGATAAAAGTCATTCATTGAATATAAATGAGTGAATACTCAATTTTTCATTTCGCGTTAGATTACTCCAACACTTGGATCTAGTGGGTTGGGCCTGGCGTCAGGACCAACAGCTCCACTTCCTCCGCCTGGAGTTGCTATTCCTGGAGTAGGAATTTTACCAGCTGGTTCAGCCTATCTTCCACAACAGGGAGTGATGCCTGGTTACCTTCCAACACAAATCCCAATCACATCTTCACCCGGATGTACGTTTCCATTTTCCAATTTGTCATGTTAACTTATCAAATGTATTTTTTCAGTAGGTGGATTTGGTGGTCGACCAAGTGCTCCAATTCCTCCCCCTGGCGTTGTGTCGATGATATCGCTAAACCCTACTGCAGTCCCTGATCCTTACGCTGTTGCTGGTGGTTCCAATTGGACAGTTGTGAATAAACCACCTGAGAAGCCACCACCAGTGGTACTAAATTTTTTAAAAAAAACTTGTACTTTTACACTGCTTTTTCCAGATGGTTAAACTTGAAGACCCAAGGTTGAAATCCGAAGACACAGAACACCAGACTCTCTCAGCCCAGGAGAATTTGTCCATCAAAGGACAAGGGGCAAGGCATCTTGTTATGCAGAAACTGATGCGAACTGAAACCTCAACTGTCATTGTTCTCCGCAACATGGTTTCTCCAGAGGATGTAGATGACACGCTCAAGGACGAAATCACAGACGAGTGTAGCAACTACGGGACTGTGAAGCGGGTCATCATTTACCAAGAAAGACAGTCTGAGCATGACGAAAGCAACGTCGTGGTCAAGATATTTGTCGAGTTTTCTACCCATGCTGGTAAGATCCCCAACTTAAACCTCATGGCCCAAACATTGTAATCTTTTGGTATATTTTTGCAGAAGCAGAGTCTGCGCGGAGCTTCCTTCATGGCCGATTTTTCGGTGGACGGAGAGTTATCGGAGAGATTTACGACTCCGCAATGTTCAATATGGACGACTTGTCTGGATAAGTGACAATTTTTAAAACGTTATTTTAGCTGTGTATAATAATGACTTAATGTTTTCCATTGGAAAAACTATTTTGTACTTTTTAGTTTTTTCTTTTGTTGGTGGCTATTCAAATGGGAATGTCGAAACTTTGGTTAGTTTGAAAATTGAGTTTAAATTAAAGATAGGTCAATTTTCTACCCCTTAAAAATTAAATGGAATTGACTGCTTAATTTATTCGTATAGGAGGCTTCACATGCACTGATTACTAAGCTGATATAAATCCAATCTCTTAATGTTTTGTTTAAAAATGACTTTTACAGTATTTTAGTGTTAGGAGTGAATCTCCATTTGACTTTTAGCACTTACCTTACTCACTAAACTGATTGTTATTAATTCCCTTCTTCGTTTGGAGATTTGTGCCCTGCCATGCCGAGCCCTCCTCCAATCATCACATTTGGATTAGCTTCTGGGTTAAAGGCATCCTCGTCCTCACCTCCACTTCGTCCGAACAGAAGCATGAGGAGAACTAGGACAGCAATGATGGCTAGAATGACATAAAGCGCAGTTCTCTTCCGACCACGTTTGTGTTTTACATTCGCTGAATTCCTGCAATCAATTGAAAAATTTAAAGTTGAAGTGCGACAAAGAATAAACTTGAGCTTATACTTGATCCATCTGGAGAGTGATTCAAAAGGTGATCGTCGCCTGTACTTGTGGTCATCTTCATCAATGAGCAACGGCGTTTCCATTTCAAATTCCGACTTGTAGGATTTACGTGGATTGGGAATGTATGATTCTGCTGAGGAGGTGGAGGGTCCCTCGGAATAAAAGTGGTTCTGATTGGTGGTGGTGCCGTAGTGAATATTGTGGTGGCTATTGCTAACACTTGGGTAGGATTGTTTGACGTAAGGAGTTGGTGGCGGAGACGGAGCTTCCAGAGGTCGATTGAAGGTTTTGGCAGGTTCAAAACTGAGTTGAGGGAGCTGTTGATGGGGGGCTGGTTGCTTATTATGCTGTACTGCCAAAGTCTGAGATCCTGCAATCCCATTTAGTAACTTTGCTTGTACTAGAGCTGGCTCGTTATCCAACTGGAATAAAAGTAGTTGAAATACATTTGTATTGAGTTTAGGCCTCCTGATTATTACCAATGGTAGTCCCAATCCGACCCGAGCCCAGTTGACTTGTCCCATTTTAGCCCGGAGCTCATCTGCTATTGGCGACACCTGATTCATTGGTGGGAAGAGACACATGCGACTACAAACTGGACATTTATAACCGGCTGGGGCAGTCGTGTCAGGGAGGGATCGGGCCCATGCATCCAAACAATCCCAATGTACGATATCTAGAGAAATCCACATTCTTACAATATACCCTTGACATTAATGCTTTAGAACGGGTACGTACGGAAGCACAAAAGTCTGACAGTCTCTCCATCCGCTAGTTCTTCATCACAAAGAGTACATTTGCTAGAAAAGACTGAGTCTGTAATCCAGTTTCGATAAGTGTCGACCACACACTAAAATAAAAAGAGAAAACATATAAATCAGTACCTCAGAGGAGGTGCTCATTTAAAGCTTACTTTTGGATGGTTTTGCATGAGGCATCCTTCGCAGACATTGACCCTATGCTCGTAACAGAATAAATTGGTCACCTTCCGCTGAGGGCATTTGCACAACCCCATATTGACACACCCTGGACCAAGGAACCGGAAGTGAAACTTGATTGATTTTGGTCACACCACAGAATGTAAAAGTTCAGAAATGAAATCTATCTGTAAAAAAAACAAGTACAAATCGTGAAAATATTGAATCAGCTGTTAACAGCCAACGATGTGACATGTGCCTGTCAAAGGGTTAAAACTTACCCAGAAATTATGACATCACGGCGTGACCTTGATCCACAGGGGAATGAAAAGCACCTCTTTGATCAGTATAGGAATTCAGCTCATGAGGATTAGAGTAACGTACCCTCCCACGTATTGACCGGGCGATGACCTTGATTGATTTTAATTAAACTTTTTTAAGTAATTTGTGCTTTGAAAAACAGACACGTCAGATGTATTCCCGCTTCGGCCTTCCCAGCCGTCAATCCACAACTTCAGATGGCAGCCAAGGTCATTCAGAAATCCAGCGGTAGACATTGGTCCATTCACACAGCAGTCCACGTCAAATGAAAGTGCGGCAGACTCAATCTCAAATGAATTTCTAACAAAATAGTTGTTACTCAATCATATTTTTATTCGTATTTAGTATTTCAATTAGGCAAGTTCACTAATCGGGCAATAATTCACAGTTATAACGAAGAGAAATTGTCAAACTCGTCGGTTTTACTATAAATTATACTGTATTGTTGCCTCATGTCACCACCAAAACGAATACGACATAAATCCTTTTCAGTATTTAAATAATATTCTTTGCAAACTTCTCTCCAGCTACTAAAACGAATTGCTTTTGCTTGAAAATGCAAAAAAAAAGTTCGATTTCACAAATCGAAAAAGATTGATTTCATTTTTAAAGAAAATCTATGAACAGAGTAGGTATGTTGGTGGGAAAGAGAAACAAACTTCATATATTTTTGGCACTTATTTGACTGTTTGTTGACTAAGGATTGCGTGTTGGAGCTGGGGGTGTACTTTTTGTTCAAATAACATAGGAATTGCATGCCTTTCTATAGGAAAGAGTGGTCTACTTCTCAGAAAAAGGGACGCCAGTGGGTTACACTTGAGAACTTTTTCGCCGGCATCTGTGTGAATAGATCCTTTGATGATTTGAAATTTTTTGGGGCAACGAGATACAGATTTGGTTAATCCCTTCCCCATCCGATTTTCTGGAGAAAGTTTGCTTTCTCCATTTATAAAAAATTATAAACGTCAATGATTTAACTTTGGTGACATCGCATATGCTTGATAACTTGGATTAATGTATTTACAGCCGTTCCGGTGATGGAGCAATGATGACGAAAGCGATGTTTGTACTTTCTAATAGACTGTTCCAAGTGGGTTATTTTTATCTTGTTCTATTTGGCACTGATCACATGACTAGGCGACAGTTGTGCGAATAACTGCCACATACAAATGTAAAAACGAATGAGGAACTGCAAATGATAAGATCCAGAAATATGAAGACGAGGGATTGGTAATGGTAGGAAAATGAAGCCACTGCCAAAAACGCCAGTCCCCGACTCCCGAACTTTCTTTTCATAGGATTCTGAAAATTCTTACTCGTCAGTAGCTTAGCGGTGGTGCTACGAGATTCATAATTTCCAACTTTATTTTTGAAAAACCACCAATAAGTGACACGAGCGTGCTTGGTTCAGGGAAGCTGTGATTTGTTAATAGTCTGGTTTGTAAACTGGACTCAAACACTTCCGGTAAGACCTTGAAATTTTTCGGAAATCTCGCAAAACTTTCGCTAATTGCATATTAAGTTGAGGTGGTATAATGGCGCTTGCATAGTTATTAATGCACCGTGGAAATGACGTGGATGGAGTTGACGTGACATGGAAGGCAGCTGTCGTTTGTGGGTGTAGATCGAATTACACTGGGCCAAGGGAGGTGTTTCCATTTCGCAAGACTTTTGGCATTGGCACGCTGTGCTAAAAACAAATTGAAACATGGATTTTTCCACACATGTTCCATATATTCATGGTCTCCCACTTTGCCCCGTGGCCTGTTTATTTTGCAATATATAGATTGGATTCATGCCTCTGATTTTTGCCGAAAAGATCCCAATATCAAGCTTGCAATCTTGCACATGGCCACCATTTGCATTTTTACCGTGACTGATCCATGACGCCTACGGGCCTTCTGCACCTCATGAACTAAAAAAAGTTTTGTAGTCATCTTAAAAATTCCTCGTTTGACGCATTTGTTTGCTTTTAAGAAGGGAGGTCCCGCATTTGAGCTCATTTGATGGTTTCCGCAGACGTTGGTGAGTACCGCCTGAAGCGTATCTTATCCCAATTGGACGACATGGCGACACTGTCACCCCGAAGCCCTCTGCTCTCACGAGCGATTTACAACCCAATTGACAATCTTCCGGTGACACGCTTTCCGACTGCAGACGAACGATTCTACTACGTGATCCATGAAGCGGCTGTTGAGACCCAGAAGGAAAGAGAAGTCATTCACAATCAGGTCTGTTTAACCCATGAAATTAAAATTTTGTTTAGAAAAGAGTGTAAAATTTTTACTGACAAGATGCTTCCATTTTTAAAAACCACAGCCCTACAGAACCACGCCCTTGATCACTCCTGGGGCCAAGCCCAAGCCGGTTTTAGTGAGCAACGTAGTAACTGGAAAGCCTCGCCGGGCACCCACTGTCTACAGACCGCTGGATCAAAGAGTAAAACGCACAGTTTTTCTTTCCCTGTTTCCTTTCACCAAAAACTTTTTCCGGAGCCGTATGTCCATGATGGATTGGATTTGATGTCTTTATTCTCGTTTTTTCCAGAGCGTCGTAGCAACTCTGGATGAAAATCGGGCTCTGGTGAATCGCCAATTCAACTCGCCGAAATCCCTGTACTCGAATCAAAACGTGGCTGAAGCTGTTTATGAACAGACAGGGGTCCGATTGTAAGGCGTGTGCTTCTCCAGTTTGAGCATTTCCTGGTACTAATTTGCATATAAAGTGTAAATTCCAGGGGACACCAGCCAGTGAAGCAATTCAACCCTGATGCCTCTGCTACTTTGCAAGCTCTCTTGGCAGAATCCCGTGGACAGCCTGTTCACTTGATTCCTCCACCACATGTCCGGCAAATTGCTCCACAACCGAAATTCGCACACTCGACCGCGCCAACGACCCATGTACGTTTATTCAGAAAAAATTCGTGCTGGATATTATAATCCTTCTTTCTAATTTGCAGATTAATTCAGTTGGAGCACCGGCAACGCGAATTGCACAAAGCGATAGCTTCCGGCGACTGATGCTGTCGGTCATGAGCGACATGTAAAATGAAGACGTTACCTGATCAAAATGAAACAATCGGATTAAACTAATTTCAAGCGAACGTTCAACCTCAGACTTCAAAATTCAAGGATTTAGTTCTGTCCTCCCTGCGACATGTAGAAATCCTATGTTCTTTTCAGTTTATTTGGTTTTAGCATTTATTTTTAATTCGATCCTTAATATTATGTAAAAGTGAAAATAAAACCCAAGGACTCCACAATTTTGGCAGTGATTTCACTTTATTCCATGCTTAATTTCCCATTTTGTGGAAACAAATATAAATGAAATTGAGATTGGTTTTCTTTTAAAAAAAAGTAGGATTTGAGAGCGTTTCTGTAAAATTAGATTGGGTAGTGAAAGGTAAGCAAAAAAGGACTTGAATAGGGTTTTATTTTAACTAGTTTTTCCTTTGTTTTTACTGTATACTTAAATTAGAAACCCTCCAAACCCTTCCTGGATTTTTGGTGGAAGCCTTATTTGCGGAATCGAAACTTCCCCTTGTAATGTTTGTATGGTTTCCCATTTCCATGTTCAAATGAGTCGAATGACAACATCCCATGATGGAATTGAAAGGAAAGCTAAACAACTTTGGCTTCTACGGCGAATCCTGGAGAGTGTTCTTGTAATTTTCCAAGTCTCCCGTTTCTGGAAGGGAAATCGGAGGGATCGCAAGCACACATTCTGAAACCGGAGGAGGAAACTACGCTTTTCCTTTTGGCAAAAAAGACGTAAAACTGCACCGCACTTTCTCCATTTGGATCAGAAGCTAGACTGAGCTACACGAGGGAGCAGTGGGTAATAAACTTACCAAGCATTAATTACTCCCACAGGAAGACATCGAGTTAACTACACGAAGAAAACCTTCCTTATGGCCTAGAAAAGGCTCATAACCAATCAAACGTAAGTAAAAGTAAAAGCGTCTTCTTTTATTGCCTTGCAGAATCAATTACATTTCATCCCCCTTATAAGCTATTGTAAGATTGAATGGAATTTCATTCATTTGAATTCAAACTGAAGTCCATCTTGCCAAATGGTTGAAGGATTTTGAAGTGTTGTAAAAATGTGAAGGCAAATCGACATTTTTTGAAGATTGAAGGCTTCTGTTATTGTTGAAGATGACAGGCGTTCCTTTTTTAAGTAAAAGTTTACCTTGGACTCTCGGATTTGAATGGCTTTGGAACTGTTAACTGTTTATGACATTCCGCTGCATTTATTTATTTTGGCATTTTGTCTAATCAAAACAAACCTTTCAATGGCTGTCTTAAATTCTGAATTTCGGCTTAAAATTCCTCCCCATCATCGCATCGCGGCTGAGAATAAACTTAGAAAATCGATTGTAAAAAAAAAGGATTTATAGATCCTTATGGAGGGAGCAAAGGGTCGAAATTGGCATAAATCAAAGTCATATCGGAAACAAAGGCGGTGAAAGGTCGTGAGTGTTTATCACAAGAAGGAGAAAGTTGTGTGAAATTGAGATGGAAAATGCTGGCTGGAATGGAATCCAATTTTGATCCTTCTTCTGGAACTTCAAGAAAGTTTTAATATTAACAAAACAAGAGAATATTCCAAATTATGTTCATATAAACAAGTTTTTGTAATTAAATTTGATTTTAATCACCCCACTAATAACTTTGGAAGACTCCCAACTTTTCATGTTTAATGAGATTAGGATTGAACCACAGAATTTAATTTAGCATCGGTGAAACAAATGGAGTGTAACCCACCGTGGGGTCCATGACGGTATGTAAGCTTTCCATTCCACACACTCCGGGAGCTTTCAATATACGTCAACGTTAGCCTACTTTCTTAAGTTATGTGTTTTCACTGTATGCAATTTCCAGCCTGTGTTTGGCAGAATTCCATTCACACTTGATCTTCATTCTCTGTATCTCCAATTGAGGTCAACTCCAGCCCGAGTGCGGGGAGAATTCGCAAAACTTTTTCTTTTCATTTCCCCTCCGTTCTCTGCAAAGGCCATTTGTTCTTGTCCTAATTCCGCCTTAACTATTCCATCTTTGTCTTTCTTCTAGATTTCCACCTTCAAAGTTTCTGTAACTGAAACATGTCAGCAGACGACGGGAGCGTGAAGAATACTTTGGGTTCAGAAAGTTCTTGTTCGTCAGGATCCGAAGTTGGCAAAAAGAAGAGAGACTATGGTCGAAAGGAAAGGAAAACTGTTCGGATCCTGACAGTCCTTGCTTATATTTTGTGCGTGTCACTTGCAGCGGTGCTCCTTAGTGCATACTACGTCTTCCTTTGGAACCCTGGACCACCACCGGCAAAGTCAACACGCACGCCTATAAGACATCACCTACCACCAACAAAATCGTATCCATCAGCCTACCCACAGGGTTACCCAGTGGCTTACCCGGGATTGGCTGGAGACCCAAGATATCCCAAGAGATCCCATAACTCCTACTTCTTTTCTTATGGGAACACAAAGGCTTACCAACAACAGCAAATTCCAACACCCCAACCACTCCTAGTGTCAACGGAAATACTAACAACGATTCCTGATGGAGCACCAACTTCAAAACCAACCACGACATCACCGACCCCGCCGATTTTTAAAATGCAACACAATCCAATGGTCTAGAATAAAGTCACGTTTCGACTTGTAACTCGAGTGTGTTTTATTCTCGTTTGTTTAAAGAACGCAAAGTAAGGGAATAAGGAAAAACCATTTTTCATAATCCTGTTTGTGAGTCTGACAGCGGAAAGTAATTCATTCTCCAGTTTTCAAAATAATTTCTACACGGAGCAGATGGGAGTGAGCTCGTTATAAAAGCGAATAGCCATTTTCTAAAACTAAGGGTGTGTGTATTCTGATGGAATAAATGGAATATATCCCAGTAGAATTGAGCATAGATGCGCAGTTAATCTTCCGCTTTTAACGTCACTCTTCTATTAACGTTACACTCTGAATCCAAAATCCGAATGGGCTGGGTAAAGGTAATTTCAACGTCTCTTTATGGCTCTTTGGAGACTCCATGATTCAAGAGGTTGAATCAGAAGTCTCCAAATCTACATTAAATCTGCCTGGTCATTCACTTTCACAGGAGACAAAGGCTAGGATTTTAAACTACTCCGACGACGCTAAACAAAACAGTGTGCTAAACATTGAAAGATCAAAGGTAAAATTACAAAAACGACGTGCAGATTTGCTAAATATTTCACTTCAGTTTAGTCTGATACTTTCACTCCATTAAAAGATTTTGAACCTCTTGCGTCTTGTCAGTTTGACTAATAGTTAAACTACAAAAATTTCATTTAAAAACTGACTGTTGTTCTCAATAGATCTTGTTCACCCATGCTTTAAAGCCAGCATTGTCATTTCCAAGGTTATATTTAGCCTATTTTCAAGTGTAGCTTGAAATTGCATTTTGGTTGGTACTGATGTAACTGCAACAACTCTCTGAAGCAAGGCTTATATTTACTGCAAGTCAATTTGTCCAACCGAGAAGCGCCCATAGTATCCAATTGCTCTTTCATTTGAAGTTTTTCCACCTGAAGAAACATTTCTTTTTCCAGACTTTGTGGGTCTTTGACTTCCTGGAGAAAGATGAATGGCGCTTTTTCTTTATTCCATGGAGGACAAGTAATAAAAGAAGAATGCGCTGCTGGGATATTGAAATACTTCCGTGTCACTTCCTATTGGAATGACCAGATGCCTGGCAGAATTCCACTTCGGAACCCTGGCTTATCGCTGATCCCTGTCATCAATGAAGCTCATAAATTGGAACTTTCTTTTGACGTCAGCGATGCTTTGTTCGGATTAAGAAATATTTTGACAGGATCCTCAAAGGAAAGCTTCGCTTATCTTTTACCCTCAGACTCAGCCGGGTCTTTTTTCTTTTCGTGGAATCTAGAACTCCCATCGATTCAGTCGGGCCATTCCTCAAATGCATTTCGGGTCAACATTCGGAGCAGAATTCCATTCTAAGGCGGTGAAGTTTGTACATTTACTTTAACCTAAAAACAATAACAGAATGGCTTGTAAAGTAATTAAGCCACAGTCTATTTCTACAATTAATTAAACCCTGTTCTGCAAAGTATGGCGTTTAATAGAAACTCTGGAACAACTCGAAGAACAGGATGGGGAGTTTCTGGAATTCACATTTTCCTTTGGATTGGTGGAGTGATTAACACTAACGCTAATTGACTTTGTTCCTTGCTAATGGGAACCTGAGTCTTTGTTTCCAATAAAGGAAAACGAGCAAATTAGAACATTCAATCCGCCTGTTCTCTGACTAATTCCTTTTAGGAAGTGCAGGAGAGTTATTCCCAGAGATATTAAATCCCAAAATTATGCAAACTTTCTCCCAAGTGAAAGGCCGAGGGAGGTAAACATGAAAAAGAAAATGAAATTCCACAGAATAAAATTGCAATTTCTACAGTGAATTTTGTCCACAGTCTGGAACTTAAGGGAATGATCCCAAATTGCATTATAAGCATAATATAAGCAACTTTGGGATTTCAAGCTAATTAATTCACCCAGAATTTGGTGACAAGACTTTGGGAACCAATGGGAATCAATGGACAATAACACACCATAGTTTTACATATTGCTTCTTATTAGCACTATTTATACCATTAGCAATTGGGGAAAAAATCATTGTAGAATCAAACCGTCTTTCAATTGAATTCATCTTTCAACATTTTTCTGTTCTACAGAATTTCAATCTGAGTTATTTCGCTTGGAAATTTCTATTAATTATGAATTAAAACTTAACAAACCGGTTTTTAATTATCAGAACTCATTATACAAAGAGTAGTCAATTTCACAACAACAGTTCTCGGAATTGTGCATCTTTGCCATTTTCTTTTGCGATTTTTATTGCTTTGTTTTGATGAAGCACAAGACGTGTTATAGCTACGATTTAATTCCATACTACTCCAATCATTCAGATCCTGGACGTTGAAAAAAAAATACTTGCTATCCGATATCCGTAACATTTTCGGGTCAGTGCCCCAATCATTTTCATTTCGAAATATTATTTTCTCAATATTTCGAGAATTTCCTGGATACCAGCGTACGTTTTTCCACACCACATTTTCCACCGCGACTACCACATAAGCATTTCGACGAAGTTGGAGGTCAAGTTTCAAGATATATAAAGCAAAATTCAGTTTGCGTCAGACTCTATAGTGGAACCAATTGCTCACAAATAGCCGGCAATATGTTTGCAATTCTAACTTTACTTGTTGTACTACTGGTGTCATTTGTACTATGGGGACAACAAAGGAAACGAAGGAAATTGCCTCCTGGCCCTTACGTTTTCCCAGTGATTGGAAGCACTCCACAGATTGCAATGGCTGACATCAAACTCCCGCACGTTGCCTTGGCCAAACTATCCCGCAAATACGGGAATTTAATGACCATCGGCCTTGGAGTCCATCCTATGGGTAATACATTAAATAAAACTCCAAGTAAGGCTCGAATTCAACAATTATAATTTTAGTTGTCGTCTCGTCTTATGATCTTATCAAGAAAATCTTCTCATTGCCTGAAGTTTCACATCGTCTAATCTTGCCGTATTCAAAAGACATAAATGGAAAACAAGATATGGGTTCGTATTCTTTTTATTTTCAATTGAAATGATTGAAAATTTAGAACCATATGACACAACAGGCATAGCATTTTCAAATGATTTGGAAATGAAGCACTACACAATAAAGAAGCTAAATGAACTTGGATTCAAAGCAAAGACTCTGGTGGATCCTGTAATGCAAGAAGAAGCAGCTGAACTTGTCCGAGTCATAGGGCAAACGATAAGTTCTGATGGAATATGGGAAGTTGATGAAGTGACCCTTCAAATCAGTACGCTCAACGTCACTTGGGCTTTTGTAGCTGGGTTCAGATACCCATACAATGACGACGACCTCATTCAAGCTGTGCACGCAAACGAAGCAATTATGGATGCAATTGGATACAACAACAAGTACTCGGCGTTTCCATTCTTGAAAGATTGGTTCCCCAACTGGAGCGGACATGTCGAGCATATGAAAGCGTTTAAACAAATGCGCATAATATTAAGAAAGATGATTGAAGACTCCAAGCAGAAGAAAAGGGAGAACAATTTCATCGATAGCTTTCTAAACGAAATTGAAAACAGCACTGGACCCAAGAAGGAGAAATTCAATGGTAAAGAAAACATACACTAATTGGACGGGCTTGTATGAAACGCTATTTTCTAACGTGTTTGTTCACTTGATCGGCTTGTGGGATGCCGACTAGGGTGTTATACAACATGTAGAATTTTCAATTTGGTTGAGCTAAATTTAAACGTTTTTGAACAGAGGAGCAGCTCGTCGCCTTATTAACCGACATGTTCATCGGGGGATCTGAAACTGCAAGTAACACTTTGAATTGGCTTCTCCTCTACATTGCACTTCATCCAGAGGCACAAGAGAAAGTAAACCAGGAAATACTTGAGGTCGTTGGGAAGGAAGAACTTGTCTTAGTTTCCCACGTAGCCGAGTAAGAACTACTGCCACAATTCGTCATAATTTGACCATGTTCTGGCTGTATTGTTAGAATGCCATACACAAAAGCAGTAATCTATGAAAGCTGGCGAGTGGGGAACTCCTTTCCGTTTACTCTACCGCGGATGTCGACAAAAGACATTGAAATAGATGGATACACAATCCCAAAAGTACGTATGAAATCCTGTAACATTTTTCCGTTTTCAAACAAGTTTTGTTTTAAATTCCAGGGGTATGGTCTAATGTACAATTTGGAACCTGTTTATAAAGACAAAGATTATTGGGGAGACCCAGAAGTATTTCGCCCAGAAAGATTCATCCAATACAACAATGGGGTTGCTCGTTTTTCCGGAGCCAAAAGAATGGTTATATTCGGGTTTGGTGAGTTTCATTTTTAACTGATGAATTTCAGTCCACGAGAAATAAAATTTAATTAATAGGGAAACGCTCCTGTCCTGGAGAAAGTCTTGGATTCAGCACAGTATTTGCCTTTTTCGTTAGTCTTTTACAGGCTTACAAATGGTCTGTAGTTCCTGGACGTGAACCATCAATGGAACCCATTGCTGATATCACAATCAGACCGAAAAAATACTGCGTGAAAGTTGA